>CM055442.1:2131572-2434020 GCA_029228465.1 Salix viminalis
TTGTTGGTCTTTGTCACCCAAAAAATCTGCCCATGATGATTGTTGCGGAATATCATTCAAAAGTAAGCATGCATCTCCCCTCTCTCATGCGCGCACGCGCTCACATAATAAGATTGAATGTTTTTTTCACGATTTCATTTCGTGGATTCAACTGTGGTATTTCTATATTTCAGGGTGACTTAGCAAGTTATCTTTTGAAAAAGGGGCGGTTATCCCCATCTAAAGCTTTGAGATTTGCTCTTGATATTGCCAGGCAAGTTTGAATTCTTGCATAAAAAACTCTACTTAATTCTGCATTTGTCCCGAAAAAGAAGCACAGCACACACATACACGCAGAAGGAACAGTTAAGAATGCTTCCAAGTGACAGTAATCCCATTTTACATTCCTCTGCGTAGTCTCTATGTTTTCCACTTTATGGATCGGTCTTTGTTATCAGGGGCATAAACTATCTTCATGAATGTAAACCAGATCCGATCATCCATTGCGATTTAAAGCCAAAGTAAGACAACAAATGCAGAAGTTAATTTGTTGTGTAAATTGAAAACCCGATTTGTGATGTACTTTGCTCTGTAATATTGGAAATTTTGGTAAGGTGCCGAAATATTTTCTGTTGGATAATGGTGGCCTATTGAAGATAGCTGGATTTGGTTTGATAAGGTCGTCAAACATTTCACCGACAAAGCTAAATTAGCACCGGGGACTCTTATTGACCATTCAAGTAAGTCTTTTTTTTTACACTCTTACACTGTTATCCTCGCTTCCTCTTAAGAGCTCGGGAACTCTTCATCTAATCTTGAGTGAATAACTTCAAAGGGATTACCGCGATGTATTCTTGACTTGAATTTAAGTGATGGTATTGCTTTCGGATGTATACATGGCACCCTGAGATTTATAACGATGAAATATTTGATCGAAGCACCGATGCATACTCTTTCTGAGTCATTTTGTATGCAGGTGGGACTTTGCAGTCTAATTTTGGCAAGCTGGTTGTACTTTCCTGTTTCCTTCCTATGTATTACTTCGAATTTGAGTCGTTTGAGTGGGACGTTTCTTCGTTTGAGCTTAGATGCTTGAGGGAGTGCAGCCTTTCCATCCCAAAACTCCCTGAAGAGGCTGTGAAGTTGATGTGCTTAGAAAAAAGAGACCGCAATTCAAGATCAAAGTAAGAAGTTACCCTCCAGATTTAAGAGAGTAAGTTTCGATTACGTCTTCAGTTTCTTTAGCATATTGAGTAGGAAGATGTCCCGAATTAAGAATGGCACACTTGAATGGGAACCATCATGATCTTCATGCAGAGTTGATTGATGAATGTTGGCATTCGAGAACTCGTTGTCGAGACCGACCTTTTCCGAGATCATCACAAGACTGGATAGGATTTGTAGCAACTGCTCAAAACAAGGATGGTGGAAAGACACTTTTAAGCTCCCATGGTATGGATCTCTTGCCCGAGCATCTCCGAGCGGCAACAACTGTTACGATTCAATGTTTAATGAGATTATTAATCAAGTGCGAGGAAGTAACAAGGGGAGGCAATTCATTGGCATTTTCAAGAAGAGGAAGCTTGGAACAATTAAGACCGAGGATTTTGGTCGATCGAAATTAGCAGTTTTGGAGCTTAAATGTTACACGACATCGGGATCAAAATGAGCTTAAATGTTACAGCTGACAATATATGCTTGCCATTGTTGGAATGAACATCATCAACTGTCAAGCAAAACTTCTTGTCATTGTTGCTCCAGATTAAATATGGAATAAACAGCAATATGACGACACGCATACATCCCTGGAAGATTGAGTGTTATATCCTAGTCTCTAATTTTATTTGTACTCCTTAATTAATCCTATAGCATTTGAAATCATTAAATAGTCCCTGGACTAGCGATGATTATCCTTTGTTTTATTAATTATTATTTCAAAAATGTCTTCCTTTTTCCTAATAAAATTGCAAAAAGATTAAGCATGTTGAAACTAATATCAAATTGATAAAAATGAATTATAAATATAAAGATTAAGCATTTAAAGCAAGCCTTCCCATTCCCCGCCCCCCATTTTCTCTTCTCTGTTTGGTCTCGTCTGCATCACATTTGGAAGGCTTGACTGTGCAAGTGGAGGCCATCAAGAGGTCTTCCCCTTTCTTTCATTGGTGGGAAATTCCTGATTCGAATTTAAATATCGAAATGGATCAAAAAAAGGAGAGGACTAAGTGATAAATCATTTGTGATTTTCTTACACCACATGCATCATTCTCCATGAGCAAGGGCCCATGATGCAGACGAGCTTGACTTTGCAAGTGGAGGCCATCAACAGGTCTTCCCCTTCTTTCATTGGTGGCCGGGGAGTAATCTTCATGCAAATATTTTGTGGCCACTGATTGAATTCCTTTCGTATTGATCGATCCAATTAGTAGCAAAGCCATTATTTGATTTCCCATAATTAAAAAAGTTCAATTTCTCTCTCGATGTTCATCAGTAGAATATCAAGGCACCGCTTTGGTGCCTATGCAGCCCTTCTTCTGCTTGAGATCCTATCCACCCACCATCGTTGCAGTGCTAGTAAGAACAACAATTACTGCCCTCCTTCTTCTTGTGGCAATATCCTTAATATTAGCTCCCCTTTCCGATTAAGCAACGATCCTGAAAGCTGTGGCGACAAATTTGTTGAGCTTGCTTGTGAAGACAACGAGCGCCTAACATTGCACTTGAACATGGTAAAATATTACGTTGAGGCAATCAATTACAGTGACTCCACAATTCGACTTGTGGATGCTGCTGTTCAGAAGGATGATTGCTTCTCCATCCCTCATCATTCTCTTATAGAAGAAGTGCTCCACTCTCCGTTCTATAATAATACTTATCATTATCATTATCGTTATAAAGATTGGCCAGAGATTTCTGTGTTGACTTTTATATGTTGCGAAAATGAAATACTAAATCCTCCAGATCATATTATGGATACTTCTTCTTGCAAAAATGGCAGTGGTACTGCATATAATTCTTCTCCCAGCTGTGTCAACATGGAAGGCCATTCGTATGTCATGGTTGGTGGGCTCATCAAGGATCTACCTGACTTGTGCCGTGTAAATTTGAAGTATATTGTTCCAAAAAATGTGAGAAATATGTCGTATAAAGATGTCCATGATATTTTGGCAGATGGGTTCGAGCTTGAATGGTCCAATCATACTATTATAGATTCAGACCGTGCGTCCTCTCTCTCTCTCTCTCTCTCAGCTTACCTTAAGTACTGTATTATGCAAACCATATTTTCTTTATTTTATTGAAAATATGGTTTCCGTTTATGTGTTAATATTTTAAGTTTGTAAAATATCAACACTGTTGACCCTTCTCTTCTCTCTTGAAATGCAGCCAAACACTTTTTAGACTTGTTTTTTGAAGGTGAGGAGGAATATTATGGTCTTATATGTTCTGGATCAATTCTACAAAAATGATACATTTACTTTACGTATTTTCTTCGCAATTGAGGGGTTTTCTTCTCTCTCTCTCTCATTCATATTTTATTTTGGTGATTACAGGTATCGGCTGGATTGGTTGTCGAGTAACCGGGGGTGAGTTAATTTATTTTGTGTAATTAATAAATAAAAGATTACTGATATTTTTCTAATAAATAAATAAAAGACCCTAAAATGTTTCAATCACATATGCTTTTATTTTGAATGAACACGAAATCATTCTTCTTCTTTTTCTGTCAGGTTTTTATGTGGCAGGTTCTTATTGTCGTGCTTACCGGTTCACCACCCCTTCAATTTTACTAAGTTTTCTCATGTTGTTTCTCGCTTCGACACTTCCTCTTATCCGTGAGTATTTTACTTTACTTTTATCAGCTTGCAGTAAAACAATAAATATATCAGCGAACAAAAATTACAGCTTAACAAATAATTATTGCTCATGACTTGTTTTCATTGCGGTTGTATCCAATATCAGCTTCTACTCATTTTCATTAAATTTATTTATATGTGGAAAATAATAAACCCTTGAAATTTAGATATTTCTTAGGAGCCCCCCAACTATTTCAAGTTTTCACTTCATGTTAAATTTGTATTATTTTTGCATCAATTAATGTATCAATATTCTTTCTACTTTTGTTCTCAATTATAAACAATACTGATTTTAAAGCATTAGAAAGTTCTTATAATTCCCTTTATTGTTTGTTTCATAGACTTGCATGGATATTGTTTTCTTTTCAATTTCATGAGGTATTTATTAGAGTCGTTTGAGAGCCATGATGATTAGTTTTTGAAATTGAAGAATTAGAATGCACAAATTAATCACACTTTCGCACATAAAATCAATGAAATATTTGTAAATTATTTTTATTTTTGGTACTAGGAATTTGAAATTTCAAAAAAAAACTTTCATGGATGCCTGGTTAAACTTTAAAAAGAATGAAGCACCACGATGAAAGTCACATGAAATTTTTGGAATGTTTTTTTAGTATTAACTTTTTTTTGTAATGTCTCTATACAGTGATATATCATGTGCTATTATTCCCATGTGGGCTTCCATGTCTTTTGACTTTACTCATCTATAAATGGCGAAGAAGACATTTATCCATGTACGACAACATTGAAAAATTCTTGCAAAGCCACGATAATGATCTCGTGCCGATAAGGTACACTTACTCGGAGATCAAGAAGATAACAAATAGATTTAAAGACAAGTTGGGTGAAGGAGGATTTGGTTCGGTGTACAAGGGAAAGCTTCGTAGTGGTCGTTTTCAGCAGCGGTTAAATTCATCGGGCAATTCAAAAGCCAACGGACAAGATTTTATCAGCGAAGTTGCCACTATTGGAAGAATTCACCATGTCAATGTCGTGCAACTCATAGGTTTCACCGTCGAGGGATCGAGCGTGCTCTTATATCACGAGTTCATGCCTAATGGATCTCTTGAAAGGTATATTTTTTCTAGGCAAGGTTGCATCCCATTAAGCATTGAGAAATTGTACAAGATTTCTCTTGGGGTGGCTCGTGGCATTGAATATCTACATCAAGGTTGTGATATGCAAATTTTGCATTTTGATATCAAGCCGCACAACATTCTACTTGATGAGAAATTTGTTCAGAAAATCTCAGATTTTTGGACTTGCCAAATTGTACCCAACAAATAATAACACCGTGCCCCTCACTCTGCTGCTAGAGGGACAATTGGATACATGGCTCTCGAGCTATTTTATAAGAATATTGGAGGTGTCTCTTACAAAGCCGGCGTCTATAGTTACGGGATGTTATTAATGGAAATGGTAGGAAGAAGAAAGAACTTGAATGCATTGGCAAATCATTCAAGCCAAATTTACTTCCCTTCATGGGTTTATGACCAAGTCAGTGAAGGAAAGGACATAGAAGTACAAGAAGATGCCACGGAACATGAAAAGAAGACGATGAAAAATATGATTATTGTAGCTTTCTGGTGCATACAATTGAAGCCAGGTGATCGTCCCTCAATGCATAAAGTTATAGAGATGCTTGAATCAGATGTTGAGTCCCTCCGAATGCCTCCTAAGCCTTTTCTCACCCCACATCAGGTGCAAGAAGATGATGATATAGCTAATCATGCAAAGTTATCAGAGCCACCAAATGATTGCATCAACTCTTCATATCAGTTTGGTCGTTAACAATCTTCATATCGGGTTTGAGTAGTTAACATGTAAATCCAATAGTGAGTCCTCTATCTTATGTAATGCATACTTCTTCTTGCATATAATTCAGCTTAGCCTAGCGGTATTTCTCTCTCCGGCTTCTTCAATATGGAAAGGCATTCCTATGACATGGTGGGCGATGTTTACTCGGCTGACATACTAGACTTGTGCCTTGTAAAATTAATTTATTTCGTGCCTGGATTTCTAATTCTACCAGAAAATATGACCAGAATGTCGTATATATATAGATGTGCATGATATTTTGATGTATGATATAATGAAGAAAGAGTGTTAGTATCTTGCTAATAGAAGAACATAATAATATATTAGTTTATTCATAAATATATCTTCAAACAATACATTTTTTTTATGATAAAAATTAATTTGAGATCTTACATGTATTTATTAATATGTATTATCTTCTTTTATTTTATTATATGCACCCATCGGTTTTTTTATTCAAAATAATACTTTTTACTTGATGTCAAAAAAATAAATTAATAACAACTACACACTCTTTTTATTCGCAATAATACTTTTTACTTAATGTCAAAAAATACATTAATAACAGCTACACACTCACTTTTTTGATTTATTTAATTAATATCTAATATAACTAAAAGACATGGGAAAAACTTGCATATTATTCAACCTGCATGCATAGATTTTTATTTATTTATGATCAGGATTTTTTCTGTAAAAATAACATTGAAAAAGCCTCATATTCAATTTTTTTTACCATAAAGATATTTATACAACGAGTGGCAAAATGAGGGTTTAATAGCTAGTGTAACTAAAAGCCATATGGCAAAATGAGGGTTTGATATCTTATTTTAATTGTTTCGTAGCACACTTGGTCTATTCCTGGCATTGCGTATTGGAGGTTGGCGGATGATATGGAGAAGACATTTTCCAGGAACATGGATTTTTTATTTTTCATTTATTTGTTTTTCTTTTTTTTTTTGGATCTTTTAGGTTTTCTTTCAATTTAATTCTTTATATTTTTATTTAATTTTATTATTTAGTTTTAAATTAATTGTGAGTTGATATTCATATTTTTATCATAAAATAAAATGCAAAAAATAACCTTGTGTATTTTATAACATGAGTTGCAGGGATTAAAAAGTTAACTAGGGTGAACATGATTTCTTTCTATTGATAAACAAGTATATCAAAGCAGTGTTTTAAATTTTTAAACTTTTTCTTTCTATTGTATTCTTGTATTATTGTATTATCTAATTAAATTATAACACAATCAAAATACATGTCCTTATGAAAAAAAAATTTGTTAATTTATCAATTACCGAGTTAAAGCAAGGAGAGAGAAAAATTACTGAAAAAGATGAAAGATAGAGAAAATAATTGTTATTTTTTATAAGGTTGATGTGGCTTGTATGTTTACCAGAGTAATCTAGATTGCCTATATTTCAAAGTTTGGTGTAATGTATTTTTTTTAATTGAATCTCACTTCTTTTTATATATTAAAAAAAAGTTTTTTAAAAAAGTTATTTAACTTAATTTTATATAGTCAATGGATTTGTTCAATGATTTGGCTAATTGATATGATTCGTTGGTGGATTTGTTCATTGATGTCGCGACGATGATTTTTTTTAGTGCTCAGCCCATGCCATCCCAGTTGGGAAGACAACGCAGCCACGGTGAAAAAAGGCGTTTGTTTTATAGGCGTAAAATTACTACTATAATTATCAAGAGTCAGCCACCTAGTATTAAAATCATTAGGAACCTATTGGCAAAAAAGAGCTACAACTAGGCTCGAAAACATTCAAAATCTCCACCTTTATTTTTCTACCAACGCCGGCCCCTTTTATTTTATTTTTGTTATTTTTTGGTAAATTTTGGGGAGTAACTCAAAAATTGGGTTATGACAATTGATTTGGCTAATTGATATGATTCGTTGGTCTAACGAGTTTAACTTCCTCTTTTTTTAATTCATCAATAGATATTGGATTAATTGAGAATTTAAATTTTATAAATGGTTTTGTTAGGCTTTTTTAGAGGATATTTTCTTCTAAAAAAATATCTAGGAAATGGGTTGGTGTTTGATTGTGTAATTTTTTACTCTTATTGTTATATGTCTAAGTAAGAAAAAAGCTTTTTTTTTAAAAATAAAATTATAATCGTAATCACTGTTCTGATTCAATGTTTAATGAGATCATTAATTAAGTGCAAGAAGTAGGAAGGGATGCATTTTCAAGAACACGAAACTTGGGAGAATTAAGACCGAGGATTTTTAGATCGATGAAATTAACAGTTTTGGATCTTAATGTTACACAGCATAAGATCAAAGAGAGCTTAGGAGAGCAGATATTATGGTCACCTGATTGTAATAATTCGTTGTTTTTCATTTTTCTTTCATTAGTCATTGTTTAACCTCTCACTCGAATCGAAAACAAGCCAAATATATATATATATATTCTATCAAATAATCCTTGATCTGAATGGCTTGATTAAAAAATATTTCAAAATTTTTGAACCAAATATATATATATATTTCAAAACTTCTTCAAAGATTTGGGGATACAATTTCCCTCGGAGCACTTCTAAGTTAATTAGCCCCTGGTATTGCCATGCGACAAGTAGGTTCATATAATAAAATTAAGAAGGCTAAATCTTCATGACCATAGCCACAAACCCACTCTATTAATTGTTGATTATAAAGTCCAATTAAGAAAGTAATTTACATTTTTTATTTGCGTTGACCGGAACATTTTTTATTTGTGCCTGATTGAAAGCAACAAAACAAAGATAAAAAAACAAAGATCATTTTAACACTACTGATCACCGGAGAGCTGTTTCTGATAAGAAGAAGAAGAAGAAGAAGTAGGAATTGGAGTTTTTTTTAATAGACTTGCCCCCACAGTTAGGAGCACCCAATTTCTCATGCTCTGCTAATTTTTGTTTTACACAAAAAACAAATGTTAAGAGTATAAAGATTTTTTTAGTAGTATCATTAAGTTTAATCAAGTGGTTCAATTTTAAAATTTATTAATTGTACTTCATGCCTAACTTGATGATTTTTTAATTAAACCATATGAGACTTATACAGAGTAAATCAAATAATTTAATAGATTTAAAAATAATTTGGATGACATGATATAAAATAATTTGTTTCCTTAATTCCATACTTAATTATAATTTTTTGTATCGTTTTTCTTATTATATTAATATCATGGTATTTTTTTATTTAATTTCATCATTAATCTTTTTTTAGAAACATAATTAATTATGTTCTAAATATAGCTATTTAATTTGAATTAAATAGAGATAAAAGCACAAAGTCATGCTTCATGAGAGAACATGTATGACAAAGTTTACAGTATAGTACAATTGAACTATCCTACAAAATAACTTAGATGGGCATAGCTAGTAATTAATGTTTCAAATCTCAATCATTGATTTTGAATTTATAAATGATTTAAATTAGATGAGAGAGATAAAATATTAAGAAATTAAGTTATTTTAATTTTTATCATGCACTAGAAACTTGATTTTAATTTTTAAAGATTTTGATAATAGTTCGGTTAATAATATATTTTAAAAAAATCAATTTGATAAATTATTTCACATAAAATAAATAATAAAAAAAACCTAGGATCAAATCTGAAAAAAATAATTAAAAGATTACCTTAAAATTTAAAACACATATGGGAAAATCAAGAAGAAAAAGAAAAAACAAAGAAAAAAAAAGAAAGAAAAGGTCCCCAACACTAAACCCGAGACTTGATGGCCACACGTGCTGGCACATCATTAAAGAACACTCATGGTGATTCATGCACCACCATAAAAAAGTAAAGGTTTGATTCAAACACCACCATAAAGTATTATCGTCGACAGAAATTAACAGTTTTGGAGCACAAGATCATGGCAGATAACAACGTCACCTGATTGTAATAATTCGCTGTTTGTATTTGCTCTCACTCGAATATAAAATTTTATATTCTTTCCTTGGTTTCATTGACCTGGAAACTTCAAGGAAGCCTCCTCATTCCCCAACCCCCCCATTTTGTATCTTTTGTGCAAACTGTAACAAAGCCATCATTTGATTTCCCATAATCAAAAAAGTTAAATTTCTCTCCCGATGTTCATCAGTAGAATATCAAAGCGCCGCTTTGAGTAGCGTATGCAGCCCTTCTTACGCTTGAGATCCTATCCACCCACCATAGTTGCGGTCGCGAGAAAGAACAACAATTCTGCAGCTCCTTCTTCTTGTGGCAATATCCTTAATACTAGCTACCCTTTTTCGATTAAGCAGCGATCACGAGAGTACGTGGCCACAAATTTTTTTGAGCTTGCTTGTGAAAACAACGTCGCCCTAACATTCCACTTCAAGGCGGTAAAATACTATGTTCGGAGCAATCAATTACAGCTGACTCCACAATTAGGCTTGTGGATCATGTTGTTGAAGGATGATTGCTTCTCCATCCCTCACCATTCTCTTACAAAGAAGAGTTCCGTCTCTATTTTTCTATTATGATAATGATATTTATTATTATCTTCATAAAAAGTGGACTGAGAGAGTTACAGTGTTAGCTTTTATATGTTCGAAAATGAAATACAAAATCTTCGAGATTATATTAAGGATACTTCTTCTTGCAAAAATGGCGATGAGTGCTAGCATTATAATTCTTCTCCGTATGTGTCAACATGGAAGGTCATTAAGTATGTCATTGTTGGTGGGCTCATCAAGGGATCTACGACTTGTGCAGTGTAAATTTGATGTATATTGTTCCAAAAAAATGTGACAAATATGTGAGTATCTTGATGTCCATGATATTTTTGGCGGATGGGTTCGAGCTTCAATGGTCGAGTCATACTTTTATAGATTGGGAGCCGTCGTCATCTCTCTCTCTCTCTCTCTCTCTCGGCAAACCATATTTCCGTTTATGTGTTAAGGGGTTTAAATCACTTTCTGTCGGTGAATATTATAAGTTTGTAAAATATCAACACTGTTGACCCTTCTCTTCTCTCTTGAAATGCAGGGGAACCTTGTACAACTTGTTTTTTTGAAGGTGAGGAGGAATATTACGGTCTTATATGTTACGGCTCAATTCTACAAAAATGATACATTTACTTTACTTTTTTTTTCTTCGCAATTGAGGGGGTTTTCTTCTCTCTCTCATTTATATTTTATTTTGATGATTATAGGTATCAAGCTGGATAATTTGTCGAGCTCTGAGGGGGTGAGTTCATTTATTTTGTGTAATTAATAAATAAAAGATTACTGATATTTTTTCTAATAAATAAATAAAAGACCACGAAAAGTTTCAATCACATATGCTTTTATTTTTGAATGAATAGTAAATCGTTCTTATTCTTCTTTTGTCATTGTGTTTTCTATTTGGCGACTTCTTATTGTGGTGATTACCGGGTTCACCACCCCTCTAGTTTTACTAAGCTTTCCCATGTTGTTTCTCGTTACGACACTTGCCATTATTAGTGAGTATTTTACCTTGCTTTTATCAGCTTATAGTGAACCAATAAATATATTAGCAAACAAAAATTACAGCTCAATAAATAATTATTGCTCATGACTTGTTTTCATTGCGGTTGTATCCAATATTAGCTTTTACTTGTTTTCAGTAAATTTATTTAAATGTGGAAAATAATAAGCCCTTGAAATTTAGATATTTCTTAGGAGCCCCCCAACTATTTCAAGATTTAACATTATGTTAATTTTTTTTTGGAATTGAAGAATTAGAATGCACAAATTAATCACACATATACACTCGCACATAAAATCAATGAAATATTTGTAAATTATTTTTATTTTTGGTACTAGGAATTTGACATTTGGTAAAAAAAAACTTTCATGTATGCCTAGTTAAACTTCAAAAAGAATGAAGCACCACAATGAAAGTCACATGAAATTTTTTGTGTTGACTTTTTTTTTGTAATGTCTCTATACAGTGATATATCATGTGCTATTATTCCCATGTGGGCTTCCATGTCTTCGACTTTACTCATCTATAAATGGAGAAGAAGACATTTATCCATGTATGACAACATTGAAAAATTCTTGCAAAGTCCGCACAATGATCTCATGCCTAGATAAGGTACACTTACTCGGGAGATGAAGAAGATAACCAGCAGTTTAAAGACAAGTTGGGTGAAGGAGGATTTGGCTTTCGATGTACAAAGGGAAAGCTTAGTAGTGGTGGTTTTGCAGCAGTTAAATTACTTGAGCAATTTAAAAGCCAATGGACAAGATTTTATCAGCGAAGTTGCCACTATTGGAAGAATTCACCATGTCAATGTCGTTGCAACTTCTAGGCTTCACTCGTCGAGGGATCGAGCGTGCTCTTATATCTGAAGTTCATGCCTAATGGCTCTCTTGAAAGGTACATTTTTTCTAGGCAAGGTAGCGTCCCACTAAGCAATGACAAACTTTATGAGATTTCTCTTGGGGTGGCTCGAGGGCATTGAATATCTACATCAAGGTTGTGATATGCAAATTTTACATTTTGATATCAAGCCTCACAACATTCTACTTGATGAGAAATTTATTCCAAAAGTCTCGGGATTTTGGACTTGCCAAATTGTACCCAACAAATAATAACACGTTCCCCTCACTGCTTTGCTAGAGGGACAATTGGATACATGGCTCTGAACTATTTTATAAGAATATTGGAGGTGTTTCTTACAAAGGCTGATGTCTATAGTTCACGGGGATGCTATTAATGGAAATGGTAGGAAGAAGAAAGAACTTGAATGCATTGGCAAATCATTCAAGCCAAATTTACTTCCCTTCATGGGTTTATGACCAAGTCAGTGAAGGAAATGACATAGAAGTACAAGAAGATGCCACGAGAACATGAAAAGAAAAACAACAAAAAGATGATTATTGTAGCTTTGTGGTGCATACAATTGAAGCCTGGTGATCGTCCCTCAATGCATAAAGTTATAGAGATGCTTGAATCAGATGTTGAGTCCCTCCGAGTGCCTCCTATGCCTTTTCTCACCCCATATCAGGTGCAAGAAGATGATGATAGAGCTAATCATGCAAAGTTATCAGATCCACCAAATGATTGCATTAACTCTTCATATCAGTTTGGTCGTTGATAAGTATGAATATAGATGTTAATTTGTATATGGTATTGCAAAAGTACTAATCATGACTTATAGAAGTGGATGATGATCCTTTATTTTAGTAATTTTTTATTTAAAAAATCTCCTTTTTTTCTAATAAAATTGCAAAATGCTTTCTTTTATTTATTCTGTTTCTCAATAATAATAATAATAATAATAAAAATAGATTGAAACTAACATGAAATTGATAAAAGTGAATTATAAATATAAAGATTAAGCATGTTGTTTAAGAAAGACAAAGGGAGTAATTAGATAGTTATTTAGCTGCACTAATTTTGAAGAAAAAGATGTATAAACATAAAGAAGATAGTTGCAAGATGGGACCAGGGCGCATCATTCTTTCCTTGGTTTCTTGTCTTCCCCTTTCTTTCATTGGTGGGGAGTAATCTTCACGCTAATCTCCGTTTGATTTCTTTTGCGTATTGACCGATCCAATTCTTAGCTAGTCACGTGGACGAGTAACAAAGCCATTATTTGGTTTCCCATAATTAAAAAAGTTAAATTTCTCTCGATGTTCATCGGTAGAATATCAAGGTATTTGGTTGTTCACGATCAACCAAATCTGGCGATCTTGCCATCGTCATTGTTGTATGGTGTCTGTCAAAAAAACGCTACTTTTATTGCGGCAAAGATCAAGAAAAAGGATCTCGCTCGATACCATGTTAATTAGTGAGATTTACTGGGGAGATAATTCTATACTTTTCTCATTACAGGATATTCAATATATATACTGAGACAATATGTTGTCCTATGTAGCTACCTTTGGAAAGAAAATAATTAGTATCCCATAACAATCGGGATGCTTATAAATAAAAAAAATATGACCGTTCTAATTTCCTAATATATAGAGTTTTGTACGCTCCCATGCCAACATTGTCATGGGTTATATTTTTTTTCAAAAAAAATATTGGATGGATACGCTATTTTGATTTCTTTAAATAAAATATCTAAAGTGTAAATACAAGAGTCTATGCAATCATCTAGTTAAATAATGGTGGTCTATTGAAGGTAGTCTGGATTTGGTTTGATAAAGGTCATCAAACATTTCACCCGACAAAGCTAAATTAGCACCGGGGACTCTTCTTGACCATTCAAGTAAGTCTTTTTTACACTTTTACACTTTGTTATCCTCGCTTCCTTTTAAGAGCTCAGAACTCTTCATCTAATCTTGAGTGAATAACTTTAAAGGGATTACTGCGATGTATTCTTGACTTGAATTTAAGTGATGGTATTGCTTTCCGGATGTATACACGCTACTGAGATTTATAACGATGAAATATTTGATCGAAGCTGACGCATACTCTTTTGGAGTCATTTTGTATGAGGTGGGGCGTTCGCGTCTAATTTGGCAAGTCTGGTTGTACTTTCTCGTTTCCTTCATATGTATTCTTGCTATTCTCTGCACGTGAGCATGCATGGTTTTATACTTCGAAATTTGAGTCTTTGAAAGTGGGAGTTTCTTCCGTTTGAGCTTAGATGCTTGAGGGAGTGCAGCCTTTCCATCCCAAAACTCCCGAAGAGGTTTGTGAAGTTGATGTGCTTAGAGAAAAAAGAGACCGCAATTCAAGATCAAAGTAAGAAGTTACCCTCCAGATTTAAGAGAGTAAGTTTCGATCTCGTCTTCGGTTTCTTTAGCATATTGAATAGGAAGTTGTCCCGAATTAAGAATGTTGATGTTCATGCGAGGTTGATTGATGAATGTTGGCATTCGGAACACTGTTGTCGGACCGACCTTTTCAGAGATCATCACAAGACTCGGATAGGATTTGTAGCAACTGCTCAAAAACAAGGATGGTGGAAAGACACTTTTAAGCTCCCATGGTATGGATCTCTTGCCCGAGCATCTCGAAAGGCGGCAACACTGTTCCGATTCAATGTTTAATGAGATTATTAATCAAGTGCGAGGAAGTAACAAGGGAGGCAATTCGAGTGGCATTTTCAAGAAGAGGAAGCTTGGAACAATTAAGACCGAGGATTTTGGTCGATCGAAATTAGCAGTTTTGGAGCTTAAATGTTACCTGACATCGGATCAAAATGAGCTTGAATGTTACAGCAAAGCAATATATGTCTGCCATTGTTGGAATGAACATCATCAGCTGTCAAACAAAACTTCTTGTCATTGTTGTTCCAGTTAAATATGGAATAAACGAGCAATATGACGACACGCATACATCCCACTGGAAGATTGAGTGTTATATCCTAGTCTCTAATTTTATTTGTACTCCTTAATTATTCCTATAGCATCCGAAATCATTAAATAGTCCACTGGACTAGCGATGATTATCCTTTATTTTAGTAATTATTATTTCAAAAATGTCTTCCTTTTTCCTAATAAAATTGCAAAAAGATTAAGCATGCTGAAACTAATATGAAATTGATAAAAATGAATTATAAATATAAAGATTAAGCATTTAAAGCAAGCCTTCCCATTCCCCGCCCCCCATTTTCTCTTCTCTGCTTTGGTCTCGCTCGCATCACATTTGGAATGGGCCAAAGAAGCAGAGGAGCTTGACTGTGCAAGTGGAGGCCATCAAGAGGTCTTCCCCTTTCTTTCATTGGTGGGAAATTCCTGATTCGAATTTAAATATCGAAATGGATCAAACTGGATTAAGTGATAAATCATTTGTGATTTTCTTACACCACATGCATCATTCTCCATGTCTATTCAATAAGATAGGCCTCATGATGCAGACGAGCTTGACGTAGCAAGTGGAGGCCATCAAGAGGTCTTCCCCTTCTTTCATTGGTGGGGAGTAATCTTCAGGCAACTTCCTAATTCTTAATCAATGAGACTATGACCATGCAATTATTTTGTGGCCACTGATTGATATCCTTTCGTATTGATGGATCCAGGATGGTATTCGTAGCTAGTCTGTAGAGGAGTATATCTTTTGTGCATATATAGTGTAACCAAGCCATCATTTGATTTCCCATAATTAAAGAAGTTCAATTTCTCTCTCTCTCTCTCGATGTTCATCAGTAGAATATCAAGGCAGTACCGCTTTGGTGTGTATGCAGCCCTTCTTCTGCTTGAGATCCTATCCACCCACCATTGTTGCAGTGCTAGACAGATCAACAATTGCAGCGCTCCTTCTTCTTGTGGCAATATCCTTAATATTAGCTACCCTTTTCGATTAAGCAACGATTCTGAAAGCTGTGGCCACAAATATTTTGAGCTTGCTTGTGAAAACGACGAGCGCCTAACATTCCACTGGAACATGGTAAAATATTATGTTCAGGGAATCAATTACAGTGACTCCACAATTCGACTTGTGGATGCTGCTGTTCACAAGGATGATTGCTTCTCTGTTAAACTTTCAGTAATGTATTTTCATATTCAATTGAATCATTCAATGTTACAGTGCAGGTATTTATAGCAATAAATACATTAAAATACAAACACACACAAAACTGACCTAATACTAAATTACAAAATCAGTTATTTTAACAGCTATATTCTAACTGTAATGTTTAACACTCCCCCTCAAGTTGGAGCTTAGATGTTTATCAAGCCCAACTTGTCAATTGCTCCATGAAATGTCTTTCCTGAAACCGCCTTTGTGAGTATATCCGCCAATTGATCTTCCGACCTTACAAACGGAAATTGTATAATTTTCCGATCAAGGTTTTCTTTAATAAAGTGTCGATCGACTTCGACGTGTTTGGTGCGATCATGTTGTACAGGATTGTGTGCAATCTCGATAGCTGCCTTATTATCACAGTATAAACTCATAGGTGACCCATAATCAACCCCTAATTCCTGTAACACATGTTTTATCCATAATAGTTCGCTACACACCGTGAGCCATACCTCGATGATACGCCTCCGCACTTTCGATCTAGCGACCACTTTCGTTTCTTACTTCTCCAAGTTACTAGGTTACCTTCTACAAAAGTAAAGTAACCCCGATGTCGATCTTCTATCATGTCGATCTCCCGCCCTGATCCCCGAGTGCATGTATCCCCTGTAATTTCACGAACTTCATTCTTTGAGAATAGTAGTCCTCTTCCCGTTGCACTTTTTAAATATCTTAGGATCCGATATACTGCTTCCATATGCTCCTCTCCTGGTGAATGCATGAATTGACTTACCATGCTGACTGCATAGGCTATGTCTGGCCGTGTATGTGATAAACATATTAGTTTTCCGACTAATCGTTGGTAACGTCCTTTGTCAGCTGGCGTTTGATCTTCTGTTTGTCCCAGTTTGTGATTCATCTCCATAGGTGTATCTACCGGTTTGCATGCAAGCATTCCAGTTTCTGCCAATAAATCTAACACATATTTTCGTTGTGAAAGACATATCCCCGTTTTTGACCTCGAGACCTCAATCCCTAAGAAATACTTTAGTTGTCCGAGATCTTTCATTTCGAATTTCGATGCCAGAAACTGTTGTAGAGCCTTTCTTTCTTCTGGATCATCTCCTGTTAAGACCATATCATCCACATATACTATTAGAGCCGTTACCTTCCCTCCTTTGTGCTTTATAAACAAAGTATGATCTGAATTACTTTGCTTATAGCCAAACTCTTTCATCGTGAATGACAATCTTCCGAACCATGCCCGGGGTGACTGTTTTAACCCATATAAAGCCTTCTTTAATTTGCACACTTTCGTTTCTCGTGAGCACCTGGTTTTCACTCCGGGTGGCAATTCCATATAAACTTCTTCTTCAAGATCTCCATTCAGGAAGGCATTCTTAACATCAAATTGTTGTAAGGCCCAGTCTCGATTCATTGCTATCGATATGAGAATCCGGATTGTGTTTATTTTTGCAACCGGGGCAAATGTTTCTTGGTAGTCCACCCCATACTTCTGCGTATATCCCTTTGCTACCAACCTTGCTTTGTATCTATCAATGCTCCCATCTACTTTCAACTTCACTGTGAACACCCATTTACACCCAACTTTCTTCTTTCCTGTTGGTAGTTGACATAACTCCCACGTGTTATTCTTCTGCAAAGCCTCCATTTCCTCATTCATCGCCTTGGTCCACTTTTGGGATCACGCTAATGCATCCCTGTACATTACTAGGAATAGACACATTGGATAATTGATTAACAATAAATGCATATGATTCCGATAATCTATGGGTAGAGATATAGTTGCTCGATGGGGTATTTAGTTTTGTGTTTTGGATCGGGGTTCATACTTGTTTCTTTGGGACTCCCGGTTTTAGTCTTTGTGGGTATCTATTAGTCACATTATTTTCTAAGACAGGAATTTCATTTATCTCATTAGGGATAGGATTTAGAGTTACCTGAGGGGACTGAGGAGAGACATTCTCGGTTGATTCTTCGGTTAATGGTGTAGACGTTGGTAATTCAGGAGACATAGGGGGGTCATTACTGGGATCATTCTGGTCTGTGCAACCTTCCAGGTTATCATCCCGGTCATTACTGAGATCATTCTGGTCTGTGCAACCTTCTAGGTTATCATCCCGGCTTGGTCTCATTTCCTCTAATTCGAATATATCTTCATTCTCTTCATTGTTACTCTCCCCCTGAAGAGAAGAACCAGGAACTCCCCCTGAATAGTAGGGTTCAGATTCTCGAAATGATGCATCCAAGGTCACATGTATTTTGCGATGATGAGGATCATAGCACCGATATCCTTTTTGAAACTCCGAGTAACCTACAAACACGCACCGTTTGGCACACGGATCGAGTTTGCCTCGTAGAACCTTAGGAATGTGGACATATACCGTACAACCAAATACCCGAGGCTCCAAATTTGGAAGGTGAGGAACCGAGAGAAGAGATTCCATTTTTTGTTGAGGAGACTGAAATTCAATTGCACTTGATGGTGTTCGATTTATTAAGTACGCAGCGGATTTGACTGCCTCACCCCAATAGTATCTTGGCATATTCATGCCAAATAGCGAGGCCCGAACTATTTCCATAATTTGCCTGTTCTTTCTTTCGGCTAATCCATTCTGTTGTGGAGTATATGTGCAGGATGTCTGATGTCGAATTCCGTGATGTTGTAAAAAATTACCTAGCACTTGATCCATAAATTCCGTACCATTATCTGACTGAAGTGTACGAATCTGTCGTTGGTATTGGGTCAGCACCATTTTCTGAAATTCCTTAAATGTTGTACTTACTTCACTTTTATTTCGGAGGAGAGATATCCAGGTCATTCGAGTACACTCATCAATAAAGGTAACAAAGTATCGTGCATTAGAAAAAGATGAGACCTTTGCAGGACCCCAAACATCAGAGTGAATAACTGCAAATGGTTCTACACTTTTATTCAAACTTGGCAAATAGGAAATACGGTGACTTTTCGCCAATTCACAGATGTCACACTTAAAATCCAGAATACTTAACCTTGAAAATAGATGCGGTTGTAGCTTCTTAAGGTACCCAAATGAAAGATGTCTGAGTCGTCGATGCCATAACCAAACAAGAGCTCGAGCTTGATCCAGTACTTCGGTCTCGATGTGCATGACCTAGCTTTAACCCCCCCTTTGTTTCGTTAATTCCAAGTAATACAGGTTGCCCCGTCTAACACCATAACCAAGAATCTTCCGGGTTAGAATGTCCTGAAAAACACAGAATAGAGGCCAAAACGTGACAGTGCACTCAAGGGTAGTTGTGATTTGACTAACCGAGAGGAGATTAGACGCAAGAGATGGAACAATAAGAACAGTATCTAGTGTAATAGTGTCAGTTAAAACAAGAGATCCCTCCCCCGTAATAGGAGAGGTACTACCATTAGCAGTGTATATATCTGTCCGGAAAGAGGGTTTATGACATATTAAATTATCGGAATCTCTAGTCATATGATGAGATGCACCTGTATCAATAATCCAAGTACTATTCTTTGTAATAACAGAGTGTGCAAATTTATTTTTGATAATACCTGGATGGGCCACATTCGCTGTGGGCTGTGCCAGATCTGCTTCCGTCAGATGAACCAGAGGTTTTCGAAAAAATTTCCGAGGTTTTTTCGTAAAGTCCCACCAGTCCGGGTAGCCAATAATTTCATAACAACGTTGTTTTGAATGTCCCATTTCACCGCAATAAAAACACATCAGCCTACCCGGGTTTTTACAACCCGAATTAAACATCTGCCACTCACTTTCATTTATCCAATTTTCATGACCCATCTGCCTCTCACCTCCATTTCTCCTATTCCGACCCATCTGCCCATTCCGACCCATCTGCCTCTCACCTCCATTTCTCCCATTCCCCTGAAACATCTGCCTCTCCCCGTGACCTCTGTCACCATCGTTTTCATAAACTCCCATCTGCCGTTGGCTTCCCGGTGATCGAAGGTTCCCAGCCACCATCGTTGCGTTGTCAAGGAACACTGGAGGAACTCCCATGATTTGTATTGCCAGAGTTGAGGTTATTGTGTCCGTTGGGTGTTGTGGACTGGATTGAGAATTTCTGGGTTTGTTGGGTTGCTAGAGCTGGGTTTACGGGTTGAAGGAGAGTAGAAGCTGGTGGTGTTGAGTTCGCTGGCGATTCTTAGTTTTTTTTTTCCGATTGGGTTGATTTCTGGGTATAATGAAGCAAAAGAAATGGTTGATTTCTGGGTTTATGGGTGGATGAACACTTCGATTTCTGGGTTTGTTGGGGAAATTTCGGTATGAATTCGCTGCTACACCAGTGGTTGATATCTGGATTTATGGGCAGAAAGTGGTTGATTTCTGGGTTGATGGTTGATTTTGGGCAGGAAAGGATTGATGGGTGATTTCTGGGTTGGTTTTCCGGGAAAAAATCAATTTTTCCGGGAAAAATATGGGTTTCCGGGAAAATCTGGGTTTTCCGGGAAAATCTGGGTATTTTGTGTGAATGAACAGTGATGATTTTTGGCTCTTGATTGCTACGATGAATCGTTGATCGAACTAACATCAGTAGCGATTGAATTTACGGGTTTGTGTTTTCGATGAACAATGACGGTTGATGAACACGCACTGTGCAGATTCGAGTTCTGGGTTTCGAACCAGAAAAAAGAAAAAAAAAATTCAGTACTTCGATTTCAAAGAAAAATTCGAGGTTTGCTCTGATACCATGTTAAACTTTCAGTAATGTATTTTCATATTCAATTGAATCATTCAATGTTACAGTGCAGGTATTTATAGCAATAAATACATTAAAATACAAACACACACAAAACTGACCTAATACTAAATTACAAAATCAGTTATTTTAACAGCTATATTCTAACTGTAATGTTTAACATTCTCCATCCCTCATCAGCTCACGTTTCCGTATTTCTATTATGATAATGATAGTTATTATTATCTTTAAAAATTATGGCAAGCGAGTTCTGTGTTAGCTTTTATATGTTGTGAAAATCAAATACTGAATCCTCCAGAGTATATTAAGGATACTTCTTCTTGCAAAAAAGCCAGTGGTACTGCATATAATTCTTCTCCCAGCTGTGTCCACATGGAAGGCCATTCCTATCTCATGGTTGATGGGGACTTCAAGGATGTACCTGACTCGTGCCGTGTAAATTTGATGTATGATGTTCCAAAAAATGTGACAAACATGTCGTATACAGATGTCCATGATACTTTGGCAGATGGGTTCGAGCTTTCATGGTCCGCTAGTACTTCCGTTGTTAAAGAACCATACCGTACGTCCTCTCTCTCTCTCTCTCTCTCTCTCTCTCAGATTACCTCAAGTATTGTATTGTGGAAGCCATATTTGCTTTATTTTATTGAAAATATGGTTTCCGTTTATGTGTTAATATTATAAGTCTGTAAAATATCAACACTGTTGACCCTTCTCTTCTCTCTTTATATGCAGCCTTAACGTCGTTGTTAGACTATTTTTATGAAGGTGAGGAGGAATATTACGGTCATATATGTTCGGGTTCAATTCTACAAAAAAGATACATTTACTTTACGTTTTTTTTTTGCAATTGAGGGGGTAATTTTTCTCTCTCAATTATATGACTTTTTTTTTAATTAACCATCAAAATTTTGCACACTGATTCATATTTTATTTTGGTGATTGTAGGTATCGACTGGATATCTTGTCGACCTTGGTGGGGTGAGTTAATTTATTTTGTGTAATTATAGCATTTTACAGAAAGAGTACTAATATTTTTCTAATAAATAAATAAAAGGCCCTAAAAAGTTTCAATCACATCCATATCGATGCTTTTATTTTGAATGAATATTAAATCATTTTTCTTCTTCTTTTCTCATTGTGCTTTTATTTGGCAGCTACTCATTGTGGCCACCGTTTCACCGCCCCTCCACTTTTACTAAGCTTGCTCATGTTGTTTGTAGCGACAACACTTGCTCTTATCGGTGAGTATTTCAATTTGCTTTTATCAGCTTATAGTGAAACAATAAATATATCAGCATACAACAATTCCAATTTAGTAAATAAGTATTGCTCTCAAGACCACATTATATCTTTTGTGCATATATAGTGTAGCAAAGCCATCATTTGATTTCCCATAATTAAAAAAGTTAACTTTCTCTCTCTCGATGTTCATCAGTAGAATATCAAGGCACCGCTTTGGTGCGTATGCAGCCCTTCTTCTGCTTGGGATCCTATCCACCCACCATCGTTGCAGTGCTAGAAAGACCACCAATTACTGTGCTCCTTCTTCTTGTGGCAATTTCCTTAATAACAAGTGCAGGAAGTAACAAGGGAGGCATTTTCAAGAAGAGGAAGCTTGGAACAATTAAGACCGAGGATTTTGGTCGACGAAATTAAAAGTTTTGGAGCTTAAATGTTACACAGCATCAGATCAAAATGAGCTTATATGTTACAGCAGCAATATATGCTGCCATTGCTGGAATGAACATCATCACTGTCAAACAAAACTTCTTGTCATTGTTGCTCGAGATTAAATATGGAATAAACAGCAATATGACGACACGCATTCCCACCACAAACATCCCTGGAAGATTGAGTGTTATATCCTAGTCTCTAATTTTATTTGTACTCCTTAATTAATCCTATAGCATTTGAAATCATTAAATAGTCCCTAGACTAGCGATGATGATCCTTTATTTTAGTATTTTTTATTTAAAAAATGTCATTTTTCCTAATAAAATTGCAAAAAGCTTTTCTTTTATTTATTCTGTTTTTCAATAATAATAATAAAAATAAATTGAAACTAACATGAAAATGATAAAAGTGAATTATAAATGTAAAGATTAAGCATGTTGCTTAAGAAAGACAAAGGGAGTAATTAGATAGTTATTTCGCTGCAACAATTTTGATTGACCTGGAAACTTCAAGCAAGCCGCCTCCATTTTTTATTGACCTAGAAAGGTATTCCTATGTCATGGTTGGCGGTGTTTACTCGGCCAGACTTGTGCCTTGTAAATTTAATTTATTCCTTGTCATATATGGACGTGCACGAGCTTGACTTTTCAAGTGGAGGCCATCAAGAGGTCTTCTCCTTCTTTGATTGGTGGGGAGTAATCTTCAGGCAACTTCCTAATTCTCAATCAGTGAGACTCTGACGAAGCAATTGATTTGTGGCCACTGATTGATTTCCTTTCGTATTGATCGATCCAATTAGTAGCAAAGCCATTATTTGATTTCCCATGATTAAAAAACTTAAATTTCTCTCTCGATGTTCATCAGTAGAATATCAAGGCACCGCTTTGGTGCGTATGCAGCCCTTATTGTGCTTGAGATCCTATCCACCATCCATCGTTGCAGTGCTAGACAGATCAACAATGACTGCGCTCCTTCTTCTTGTGGCAATTTCCTTAATATTAGCTACCCTTTTCGATTAAGCAACGATTCTCAAAGCTGTAGCCACAAATTTTTTGAGCTTGCTTGTGAAAACAACGTGAGCCTAGCATTCCACTTCGAGACGGTAAAATACTATGTTGAGGCAATCAATTACAGCGACTCCACAATTCGACTTGTGGATCCTGCTGTTCAGAAGGATGATTGCTTCTCCATCCCTCATCATTCTCTTACACGAGCAGAGTTCCCGTATCTATATTTCTATTATGATAATGATATTTCTTATTATCTTAATACAAATTGGACAGAGAGTTCTGTGTTAGCTTTTATATGTTGCGAAAATGAAATACAGGATCTTCCAGATTATATTAAGGATACTTCTTCTTGCAAAAATGGCAGTGGTACTGCATATAATTCTTCTCCTAGCTGTGTCAACATGGAAGGCCATTCCTATGTCATGGTTGGTGAGCACATCACAGCTGTGGATGTACCTGACTTGTGCCGTGTAAATTTGATGTATACTGTTCCAAAAAATACGACAAATATGTCGTATACAGATGTCCATGATATTTTGGCAGATGGGTTCGAGCTTCAATGGTCCAAGCATACTTACTCAACACCATACCGTACGATTACCATATTATGCAAACCATATTTGTTTTATTTTATTGCTTTGTTTAAATCTACCTGTCAGCTTAATATCAACACTGTTGACCCTTCTCTCCTCTCTTGAAATGCAGTCAGCGACTTGTTTTTTGAAGGTGATGAATATTCCGGTCTTTGATGTTGTGGCTCAATTTTACAAAAAAGATCTACCTGTCAGTTTATGTGTTAAGGCTTGAAATCTACCTGTCAGTTTAATATTATAAGTTTGTAAAATATCAACACTGTTGACGCTTCTCTTCTCTCTTGAAATGCAGTCTTCAGGTCGCTGTTTGGAGGTGAGGAGGAATATTACGGTCTTATAATTCTACAAAAAAGATACATTTACTTTACGTATTTTCTTCGCAATTGAGGGTTTTTTTCTCTCTCTCTGTCAATTATATTACTTTTAATTATTCATCAAGATTTTGCACGCTGATTCATATTTTATTTTGCTGATTATAGGTGCCTATTGGATAATTTGCCGAGCTAATAATTTGGTGAGGAGGGGGGGTGAGTTAATTTATTTTGTGCAATCATAGTATTTTACACAAAGAGTACTAATATTTTTCTAATAAAATAAATAAAAGACCCTAAAAAGTTTCAATTACATATGCTTTTATTTTGAATGAATAGTAAATCATTCTTCTTTTTCTTTTGTCATTGTGTTTTTATTTGGCAGCTTCTTATTGTCCTGACTACCGGTTCACCACCGTTCCAACTGCTGCAGTTATAAGCTTTCTCATGTTGTTTCTCGTCCTTATTGGTGAGTATTTTACTTTACTTTTATCAGCTTGCAGTAAAACAATAAATATATCAACAAAAAAAAACAATTACGTATCCAATATTAGCTTCTACTTGTTTTCATTAAATTTATTTAAATGTGGAAAATAATAAGCCCTTGAAATTTAGATATTTCTTAGGAGCCCAGTGATATATCATGTGCTATTATTTCCATGCGGGCTTCCATGTCTTTTGGCTTTACTCATCTATAAATGGCGAAAAAGACATTTATCCATGTACGACAACATTGAAAAATTCTTGCAAAGTCATGATAATGATCTCGTGCCGATAAGGTACACTTACTCAGAGATCAAGAAGATAACAAACGGATTTAAAGACAAGTTGGGTGAAGGAGGCTTTGGCTCGGTGTACAAGGGAAAGCTTCGTAGTGGTCGTTTCGCAGCGGTTAAATTATTGGGCAATTCAAAAGCCAATGGACAAGATTTTATCAACGAAGTTGCCACTATTGGAAGAATTCACGATGTCAATGTCGTGCAACTCATAGGTTTCACCGTCGAGGGATCAAAGCGTGCTCTTATATACGAGTTCATGCCTAATGGATCTCTTGAAAGGTATATTTTTTCTAGGCAAGGTTGCGTCCCATTAAGCATTGAGAAATTGTACAAGATTTCTCTTGGGGTGGCTCGTGGCATTGAATATCTACATCAAGGTTGTGATATGCAAATTTTGCATTTTGATATCAAGCCTCACAACATTCTACTTGATGAGAAATTTATTCCGAAAATCTCAGATTTTGGACTTGCCAAATTTTACCCAACAAATAATAACACCGTGCCCCTCACTGCTGCAAGAGGGACAATTGGATACATGGCTCCTGAGCTATTTTATAAGAATATTGGAGGTGTCTCTTACAAAGCCGACGTCTATAGTTACGGGATGTTATTAATGGAAATGGTAGGAAGAAGAAAGAACTTGAATGCATTGGCAGATCATTCAAGCCAAATTTACTTCCCTTCATGGGTTTATGACCAAGTTAGTGAAGGAAAGGACATAGAAGTACAAGAAGATGCCACGGAACATGAAAAGAAGACAATGAAAAATATGATTATTGTAGCTTTCTGGTGCATACAGTTGAAGCCAGGTGATCGTCCCTCAATGCATAAAGTTATAGAGATGCTTGAATCAGATGTTGAGTCCCTCCGAATGCCTCTTAAGCCTTTTCTCACCCCACATCAGGTGCAAGAAGATGATGATATAGCTAATCATGCAAAGTTATCAGAGCCACCAAATGATTGCATCAACTCTTCATATCAGTTTGGTCGTTAATAAGAATGTTTTAATCAAGTATGCATGTGGATGTTAATTTCTATATGGTATTACAAAAGTACAAAACATGCTTATAGAAATGGATCATTTTTCACTTATAGTTACATCAATAAAGCCTAATAATTTTATATATGGCACAACCAGCCTGATCATTTTTCATGTTATTGACTTGAAAGATCTTTTTTCCACCAAAGAGATTTCACAGAGCACAGACAGAAGACTTGTTTGGTTAATAGAAGTGCTTTCAATACTTTTATATCTTTTGGAGAGTTGTTTTATAAGCCTGCTTATCATAATTAAAGATGAGAAATAATAATTCAGTATTGCAGATTTAATATGTTTGATCATGGGATATGTTTTATACTATATAAAATGTGTAGTGAAGGATATTGATTGGATAGTGAAAACCAAATATTAAGTTTGTAAGTAGAACAAATTTAAAAGACCAAGGATGTAAAATAATATTTAACATTTCAGGAAAAAATAAAAAAATCCTTATACCTTTTTTTAATGGATGGGCCGAGACAATAAATATTTAAATTAAAATGAAAGACACTCTTCATAAATTAAGTGGAAAACAAGTTACGAATATATTTTAAAACTACTTCAACTTAAGAATATTTTAAAACTTCTTTAAACTAATTCAAGTTAGGAATATTTTTTTACATTAAGGGAGCAATCTGATTTTAACCTTAGGCCTGCCCCCTTGGATTTGGATCTGCCATTACTAGTGGTCTTGTTTTCATTAAGTTATTAGCTATATCACTTGTGTTTTATCATGGGTTATATTTTTTTTTTCAAAAAAATATTGATGTATATGCTATTTTGATTTTTTAAAATAAAAAATCTAAAGTGTAAATACAAGAGTCTATGCAATTCTAGTTAAATAAATCAATAATCTTTTATGTAAATAGGTAAAAAAAGTCATTAACAATTATCATAAGAAAAATTAAAACAATTAAGAGATGAATATAGAGCAAGATCTTCAATAACATAAATAAGATACTCACCAAATTGTATTTACTGAACTATTTTTTTATTTAAATCAATAAAAAATGCAAATAATATCAAACATATTAGATCTGTAATATTGAATTATTATTTCACATCTTGAAAGTTTCTCTTATTTGTTACGAAAATGATCTAAAAACACCAAAAATAACAAAAATAAAATAAAAAGGGTCGGCGTTGGTAGAAAAATCAATGTGGAAATTTTGGTTGTTTTTGAGAGTCCGATCGTATCTCTTTTGTTCCAAATAGAGGAAAATACAGATTTAAGGCAAAAATAATTTATCATTTGATAAATCTATGTAAAAATTAGGTTGAACGACATAATTATATTTTTATGGGTTGATTTGATTTAATTGTAGACCAATTTAAAGTTTAATTATGATCGAGAATTAATTTAGGGTCCAATTGAAGGATTTAATTAAGTGCAAGGACTTAATTATACTTTGAATTGGTCACATCAAATTAATTAAGGGCTTAATTAGTAAGAAATCAAGTGTTTGAGCTTAATTTGGGCTGAACTGTGAAGATTAGAATTTTCGGAGACCCAATTGAATTTTCCAAGCCAATTGCACGAATTAGGGGTCAAGTTGAAAACGATTGAGGGTTAAATCACACAAATCAGAAACCAGAGACCAAAATAAAAAAGACGCGCGAAGTCAAGGTTGATATTAAAATTCTGACGGGGGTATAATTGCATAAAATCGTAAGTTTAAAGCTAATTGGGGGTGCATTTAGAACAATTATAAATTTAAGGACCAAATTGTACTTTCACCCTCCCAAAATCAAATTTGCAGGTTCCTGCACTGTTCCGACACCTGAACAATGTAGGAACAGCTCTGCAACGACTCTCTAAATAATGGTGGTTTATTGAAGGTAGCTGGATTTGGTTTGATAAGGCTGTCAAACATTTCACCTGACAAAGCTAAATTAGCACCAGGGACTCTTACTGACCATTCAAGTAAGTTTTTTTTACACTTTTACACTGTTATCCTGCTTCCTTTTAAGAGCTCAGAACTCTTCGTCTAATCTTGAGTGAATAACTTTAAAGGGATTACTGCAATGTATTCTTGACTTGAATTTAAGTGATGGTATTGCTTTCCAGATGTATACATGGCACCTGAGATTTATAACGATGAAATATTTGATCGAAGTCTTGACGCATACTCTTTTGGAGTCATTTTGTACGAGGTGGGACTTTGCAGTCTAATTTGGCAAGCTCGGGTTGTATTTTCCCTGTTTCCTTCATATGTATTATACTTGCGAATTTGAGTCTTTGAGTGGGACTTTTTCTTACGTTTGAGCTTAGATGCTTGAGGGAGTGCAGCCCTTTCCTTCGAAGAGGTCGTGAAGTTGATGTGCTTAGAG
Source organism: Salix viminalis (assembly GCA_029228465.1). NCBI lineage: Eukaryota > Viridiplantae > Streptophyta > Magnoliopsida > Malpighiales > Salicaceae > Salix > Salix viminalis. The sequence goes on from CM055442.1 coordinate 2,160,104, forward strand.
AAAAAAGAGACCGTAATTCAAGATCAAAGTAAGAAGTTACCCTCAGATTTAAGAGAGTAAGTTTTGATTACGTCTTCGGTTTCTTTAGCATATTGAATAGGAAGTTGTCCCGAAATTAAGAATGGCACACTTGAATGGGAACCATCATGATCTTCATGCGAGGTTGATTGATGAATGTTGGCATTGTGAACCTGTTGTCGGACCGACCTTTTTCAGAGATCATCACAAGACTGGATAGGATTTGTAGCAACTCGCTCAAAACAAGGATGGTGGAAAGACACTTTTAAGCTCCCCATGGTATGGATCTCTTGCCCGAGCATCTCTGAAGCAGCAACACTCGTTACGATTCAATGTTTAATGAGATTATTAATTAAGTGCGAGGAAGTAACAAGGGAGGCAATTCGAGTGGCATTTTCAAGAAGAGGAAGCTTGGAACAATTAAGACCGAGGATTTTGGTCGAATGAAATTAACGTTTTGGAGCTAAATGTTACACGATGATCGGATCAAAATGAGCTTAAATGTTCATAGCAGACAATATATGCTGCCATTGCTGGAATGAACATCATCACTGTCAAACAATACTTCTTGTCATTGTTGCTCGACATTAAATAAATATGAAGACACGCATTCTCACCTCAAACATCCTTCGAAGATTGAGTGGTATTAATTATTAAAAATAAAAAATGTTATTTTAATATATTTTTAAATAAAAAACACTTCAAAATTCCAAACAGTTACCAGGTAGCTAAGGAAAAAAATGACGGCCTTCGTCTCTGATTAATCCTATAGTATTCGAAATCATTAAATAGTCCTTGGACTAGCGATGATTATCCTTTATTTTAGTAATTATTATTTAAAAAATGTCTTCCTTTTTCCTAATAAAATTGCAAAAAGATTAAGCATGTTGAAACTAATATGAAATTGATAAAAATGAATTATAAATATAAAGATTAAGCATTTAAAGCAAGCCTCCCCATTCCCCGCCCTCCATTTTCTCTTCTCTGTTTGGTCTCGTCTGCATCACATTTGGAAGGCTTGACTGTGCAAGTGGAGGCCATCAAGAGGTCTTCCCCTTTCTTTCATTGGTGGGAAATTCCTGATTCGAATTTAAATATCGAAATGGATAAAAAAAGGAGAGGATTAAGTGATAAATCATTTGTGATTTTCTTACACCACATGCATCATTCTCCATGAGCAAGGGCCCATGATGCAGACGAGCTTGACTTTGCAAGTGGAGGCCATCAACAGGTCTTCCCCTTCTTTCATTGGTGGCCGGGGAGTAATCTTCATGCAAATATTTTGTGGCCACTGATTGAATTCCTTTCGTATTGATCGATCGAATTAGTAGCAAAGCCATTATTTGATTTCTCATAATTAAAAAAGTTCAATTTCTCTCTCGATGTTCATCAGTAGAATATCAAGGCACCGCTTTGGTGTGTATGCAACCCTTCTTCTTCTTGAGATCCTATCCACCCACCATCGTTGCAGTGCTAGACAGATCAACAATTGCAGCGCTCGTTCTTCTTGTGGCAATTTCCGTAATATTACCTTCCCTTTTGGACTAAGCAACGACCCCGGCAGCTGTGTCGACCAATTTGTTGAGCTCGCTTGTGAAAACAACGAGCGCCTAACATTACAATTGAACATGGAGAAATATTATGTCGAGGCAATCAATTACAGTGACTCCACAATTCGACTTGTGGATGCTGCTGTTAAGAAGGATGATTGCTTCTCCATCCCTCATCATTCTCTTACAGAAGGAGAGCTCTTCTCTTCGATTTTCTTTTATAATTATTCAAATAATTATTATGAGTATAAATATTGGCCAGAGAGTTCTCTGTTAGCTTTTATATGTTGCGAAAATGAAATACTGAATCCTCCAGATTATATTATGGATACTTCTTCTTGCAAAAATGGCAGTGGTGCTGCATATAATTCTTCTCCCAGTTGTGTCAACATGGAAGGCCATTCCTATGTCATGGTTGACGGGGAGATCAAGGATGTACCTGACTTGTGCCGTGTAAATTTGAAGTATATTGTTCCAAAAAATGTGAGAAATATGTCGTATACAGATGTCCATGATATTTTGGCAGATGGGTTCGAGCTTAAATGGTCCCATGGTATTGCCAATGTTATACAACCATACCGTACGTCCCCTCTCTCTCTCTCTCTTCTCTCACATTACCACAAGTATTATGCAACCATATTTGCTTTATTTTATTGCTTTGTTTCTGTTTATGTGTTAAGGGTTTAAATCTACTAGTCTGCTTAGTATTATAAGTTTGTAAAATATCATCACTGTTGACCTTTCTCTTCTCTCTTTATATGCAGCCGGAGACTTGTTCAACTTGTTTCTTGAAGGTGAGGAGGAATATCACGGTCTTATATGTTCTGGCTCAATTTTACAAAAATGATACATTTACTCTACGTATTTTCTTGGCTATTATATGATTTTTTTTAATTAATCATCAAGATTTGCACGCTGATTCATATTTTATTTTGGTGATTGTAGGTTTCGCCTGGATAGTTTGTCAAACTCAGGGTCGACCTTGGCGTGAGTTAATTTATTTGGTGTAATCATAGCATTTTACAGAAAAGAGTACCAATATTTTTCTAATAAATAAATAAAAAGACCCTAAAAAGTTTCAATCACGTATGTTTTTATTTGGCAGCTTCTTATTGTTATCACCGGTTCACCACCCCCTCACTTTTACGAAGCTTTCTCATATTGTTTCTCCCTACGACACTTGCCCTTATCGGTGAGTATTTTACTTTGCAGCTTATGATGAAACAATAAGTATATGTATATCAGCAAAAATCAATTACAGCTCAATAAATAATTATTTTTGATGACTTGTTTTCATTGCGGTTGTATCCAATATTAGTTTCTACTCATTTTCATTAAATTTATTTAGAAATAGAAAATAATAAGTCCTTGAAATTTAGATATTTCTTCGGACCCCCACCCCGAACTATTTCAAGATTTATTCAATTTGTATTATTTTTCCATCAATTAATGTATCATACAATATTGATTTTAAAGCATTAGAAACTTCTTATCATTCCCTTTATTGTTTGTTTCATAGACTTGCATGGATACTGTTTTCTTTTCAATTTCATGAGGTATTTATTAGAGTGTAGGGAGTCATGATGATCAATTTTTGAGATCAAAGAATTAGAATGCACAAATTTTTGGAATATTTTTTGTATTGACTTTTTTTTTTGTAATGTCTCCATACAGTGATATATCATGTGCTATTATTCGCATGTGGGCTTCCATGTCTTCTGACTTTACTCATCTATAAATGGCGAAGAAGACATTTATCCATGTACGACAACATTGAAAAATTCTTACAAAGTCACGATAATGATCTCGTGCCGATAAGGTACACTTACTCGGAGATCAAGAAGATAACAAACGGATTTAAAGACAAGTTGGGTGAAGGAGGCTTTGGTTCGGTGTACAAGGGAAAGCTTCGTAGTGGTCGTTTCGCAGCAGTTAAATTACTGGGCAATTTAAAAGCCAATGGACAAGATTTTATCAACGAAGTTGCCACTATTGGAAGAATTCACCATGTCAATGTCGTGCAACTGATAGGTTTCACTGTCGAAGGATCGAAGCGTGCTCTTATATACGAGTTCATGCCTAATGGATCTCTTGAAAGGTATATTTTTTCTAGGCAAGGTTGCGTCCCATTAAGCATTGAGAAATTGTACAAGATTTCTCTTGGGGTGGCTCGTGGCATTGAATATCTACATCAAGGTTGTGATATGCAAATTTTGCATTTTGATATCAAGCCGCACAACATTCTACTTGATGAGAAATTTGTTCCGAAAATCTCAGATTTTGGACTTGCCAACAACCTTTGTCTTTCACGAAAATATATATTAATAGTAGATGTTACTGTGGATTAGCACAGTAAAACTGGGACGTGTTTTATTGTATATATATATATATCATGGCGCAGGAAAAACACTGTAGATTGTTACAATGTTTTGTGGCAACAGAAAATAACAATAAAAAATTTAAAAATAAAATACAATATAACCGACATAAATTAAAATTTCAGAACGATAAGTACAAAAAATAAATGAAAAAAAGTAAAAACAAAATCTAAAAACACAAATACATAAAATATGGTTTATTTTTGTCCAAAAAAAAAACCAAAAGAATATATATATATATATATATATATATATATATTATCATGGCGCAGGAAAACACTATAGATTGCTACAGTGTTTTCTGGGACCGGAATATAATAATAAAAATTTTAGGAATAAAATAGAATGTAACAGACATAAATTAAAATTTCAAAACGATAATTACAAAAAATAAAATGAAAAAAATAAAAATAAAATCTAAAAACACAAATACATAAAATATGGATAATTTTTGTCCAAAAAAAAATCAAAAGAATATATATATATATATATATATATATATATAATATTATTATGATACATATATTATAATATTAATATATATATTGGCGTGATATATTATTATGATATATATATATATATATAATATTATAATATTAATATATATATTGACGTGGGGAACAGTGTTTTCCCCCGCCTTCTATATTATAAGTAATATATATTATAATACATATAAAAGGTGGCGCCAAGGTGAGGTCACCTTTTATAGCATCATGTCCCGAGCTGCTATAGCCAAGGCAGTCAAAATCGAGATTTTGACACGGATCGGAAAGGGCTCCGAAAAATCGGATCGTAAGATCGGATCGTAAAATCGTAGAAAGATCGTACCCGAAAAATATATATTAAAAAAATTTAAGTATAAATTTTAAAGTTAATATTACTGATTTTCAAGAGTGATTCCATGATATATATATATAATTTTTATTTTTTATAAAATCAACATAATAATTTTATTTTTTTTATAATATATATTTTTTATAATTTTTTTAATATATATATTAAAAAAATTATATATATATATATATATATATATATATATATATATATATATATATATATATATATATATATATAATTTGTCCGATGTGGGCATTTGTCCCACATCGGACAACCACAATGTTCTCTCAATTGAGAGAACTTTAAATACAGCCGAGAGACTCTCGGCTGTAGAGTGGACAAATTGCATTTGTCCCACATCTGACAAATGCAATGTTGTCTCAATTCCTCTCCTTTTAAATACAATTATACAGGGGAGGGAGAAGTCGAGAGTGTTAAGACTTAAATCTGAAATATTTCCTTCTTTAAGAGAAATAAGAAGGTAAATTTTTTTTTGTATAAATATTAGAGGTAATTAAATAAATCAGTGCAAAATTTGGTTTTAAAATAATGAAAATTCTGGATCGTAAAATCGGACGAGTCAACCCGATTTTGAACGAGTTTGACCGGGTTCGATTTTTTTACCGGTTCAACCAGGTTTTCGGAGCCAACTCGCAAACTCGTACGAGTTTGCGAGTTGGCTCGTGATTTTGACTGCCTTGGCTATAGCAGCTGGGGAAGGGGAGGTATTTTTACCTCCCTTTTGGCACTCCCGTTGGGGTGCCTACACCAACAAAAAAAAATGCTAAAATATAATTTTTTTATTTTTGACTCTTAAATATGCCGGCTGGAGATGCCTTAGGACTCAGTTGAGATATTAGAAAAAACCGTACACGTGGTTAGGTTGTGGCTGTTTTAATGTTTTTGTGTGGGGGTTGTATTATTATTAAAAGCGGCACCGACGGCAAAACCAGCGGGGTCCACGCGGGCGGGGAATTATTAATGGAAATGGCAGGAGAAAAATAAAACTTGAACGTATTGGCAGTTGAAATCATTAAATAGTCCCTAGACTAGCGATGAAGATCCTTTATTTCAGTGTTTTTTATTTCAAAAATGTCCTTTTTCGTAATAAAATTGCAAAAAGCTTTGTCTTTTATTTATTCTGTTTTTCAATAATAATAATAAAAATAAATTGAAACTAACATGAAATTAATAAAAGTGAATTATAAATATAAAGATTAAGCATGTTGTTTAAGAAAGACAAAGGGAGTAATTAGAAATTAGATAGTTATTTCGCTGCAATCATTTTGAAGAAAAAGATGTATAAACACAAAGAAGATAGTTGCAAGATACTGCATTTGGTTTCTTGTCTGCTTCACATATGGAATGGGCCAAAGAGGAAGACGAGCACGTGGAGGCCATCAAGAGGTCTCTCCCTTCTTTCATTGGTGGCCGGAGACTGACCATGCAATTATTTTGTGGCCACTGATTGATTTCCTTTCGTATTGATGGATCCAGGATGGTACTCAAGACCACATTATGTGTTTTGTGCATATATAGTGTAACAAATCCATCATTTGATTTCCCATAATCAAAAAAGTTCAATTTCTCTCTCTCTCTCTCGATGTTCATCAGTAGAATATCAAGGCAGTACCGCTTTGGTGCGTATGCAGCTCTTCTTCTGCTTGAGATCCTATCCACCCGCCATTGTTGCAGTGCTAGACAGATCAACAATGACTGCGCTCCTTCTTCTTGTGGTAATATCCCTAATATTAGCTCCCCTTTTCGACTAAATACCGACCCCGGCAGCTGTGGCGACCGATTTATTGAGCTTGCATGTGAAGATAACGCACGCCTAACATTACAATTGAACATGGTAAAATATTATGTTCTGGCAATCAATTACAGTGACTCCACAATTCGACTTGTGGATGCTGCTGTTCAGAAGGATGATTGCTTCTCCATCCCTCATCATTCTCTTACAGAAAGAGATATCTTATCTTCGTATTTATATGATTATAGTAGTAATTATTATCATTTTGAGTATAAATCTTGGCCAGAGAGTACTGTGTTAGCTTTTATATGTTGCGAAAATCAAATATTGAATCCTCCATATTATATTATGGAGACTTCGTCTTGCAAAAATGGCAATGGTACTGCATATCATTCTTCTCCCAGCTGTGTCAACACGGAAGGCTATTCGTATGTCTTGGTTGAATGGTGGCACATCCAGGATGTACCTGACTTGTGCCGTGTGAATTTGATGTATACTGTTCCAAAAAATTTGATTACACAAAAAAAATTGATGTATACAGATGTCCATGATATTTTAGCTGATGGGATGGAGCTTGAATGGTTCGCTGGTTTTATTAATCTTAAAGAACCATACCGTACGTCCTCTCTCTCTCTCGCATTACCTCAAGTACTGTATTATGCAAACCATATTTGCTTTATTTTGTTGCTTTGTTTCTGTTTATGTGTTAAGGGTTTAAATCTACCTGTCAGCTTAATATTATAAATTTGCTTTATTTTACCCTTCTCTTCTCTCTTGAAATGCAGGAACCTTGTTCAACTTGTTTTTTAAAGGTGAGGAGGAATATTACGGTCTTATATGTTCTGGCTCAATTCTCTCTCTCTCTCTCAATTATATTACTTTTTACTTAAGATTTTGCATATTTTATTGGGTGATTATAGGTATCTCCTGGTTAAGTTGTCGACGTCGCGGGGGTGAGTTAACTTATTTTGTGTAATCATGGCATTTTTCAAATAAATAAATAGTAAATCATTCTACTTCTTCTTTTTGTCATTGTGTTTTTATTTGGCAGATTCTTCTTGTGGTTATTTCCGGTACACCATCCCTCCAGTTTTACTAAGCATTCTCATCTGGTTTCTCGTTGGGACACTTGTCTTTACCAGTGAGTATTTTACTTTGCTTTTATTAGCTTATAGTGAACCAGTAATTATTGCTCATGACTTGTTTTCATTGCGGTTGTATCCAATATTAGCTTCTACTTATTTTCATTAAATTTATTTAAATGTTGAAAATAATAAGTCCTTGAAATTTAGATATTTCTTAGGAGACCCCCAACTATTTCAAGTTTTGTTAAATTTGTATTATTTTTGCATCAATTAATGTATCTAATATTCTGTCGACTTGCATGGATACTGTTTTCTTTTCAATTTCATGAGGTATTTATTAGAGTGTTGAGAGCCATGTTGATCAGTTTTTGAAATTGAAGAATTAGAATGCACAAATTAATCACACATATACACTCGCACATAAAATCAATGAAATATTTGTAAATTATTTTAATTTTTGGTACTAGGAATTTGATATTTGGAACAAAAAAAGTTTCATGGATGCTTGGTTAAACTTCAAAAAGGACAAAAGCACCACGATGAAAGTCACATGAAATATTTGGAATGTTTTTTGTATTGACTTTTTTTGTATGTCTCTATACAGTGATATATCATATGTTATTATTTCCATGCGGGCTTCCATGTCTTTTGGCTTTACTCATCTATAAATGGCGAAGAAGACATTTATCCATGTATGACAACATTGAAAAATTCTTGCAAAGTCACGATAATGATCTCGTGCCGATAAGGTACACTTACTCGGAGATCAAGAATATAACAAACGGATTTAAAGACAAGTTGGGTGAAGGAGGCTTTGGCTTAGTGTACAAGGGAAAGCTTCGTAGTGGTCGTTTAGCAGCGGTTAAATTACTGAGCAATTTAAAAGCCAATGGACAAGATTTTATCAACGAAGTTGCCACTATTGGAAGAATTCACCATGTCAATGTCGTGCAACTGATAGGTTTCACCGTCGAGGGATCGAAGCGTGCTCTTATATACGAGTTCATGCCTAATGGATCTCTTGAAAGGTATATTTTTTCTACGCAAGGTTGTGTCCCACTAAGCATTGAGAAATTGTACAAGATTTCTCTTGGGGTGGCTCGTGGCATTGAATATCTACATCAAGGTTGTGATATGCAAATTTTGCATTTTGATATCAAGCCTCACAACATTCTACTTGATGAGAAATTTATTCCGAAAATCTCAGATTTTGGACTTGCCAAATTGTACCCAACAAATAATAACACCGTGCCCCTCACTGCTGCTAGAGGGACAATTGGATACATGGCTCCTGAGCTATTTTATAAGAATATTGGAGGTGTCTCTTACAAAGCCGACGTCTATAGTTACGGGATGTTATTAATGGAAATGGTTGGAAGAAGAAAGAACTTGAATGCATTGGCAGATCATTCAAGCCAAATTTACTTCCCTTCATGGGTTTATGACCAAGTTAGTGAAGGAAAGGACATAGAAGTACAAGAAGATGCCACAGAACATGAAAAGAAGACAATGAAAAATATGATTATTGTAGCTTTGTGGTGCATACAGTTGAAGCCAGGTGATCGTCCCTCAATGCATAAAGTTGTACAGATGCTTGAATCAGATGTTGAGCCCCTGAGAATGCCTCCTAAGCCTTTTCTCACCCCACATCAAGTGCAAGAAGATGATGATAGAGATAATCATGTAAAGTTATCAAATCCACCAAATGATGATATCGACTCTTCATATCAGTTTGGTCGTTAATAAAAATGTTTTAATCAAGTAGGCATGTAGATGTTAATTTGTATATGGTATTGCAAGCGTACTAAACATGCTTATACAAATGGATCATTTTTCAGTTATAATTACATCAATAAAGCCTGATAATTTTATTTATGGCACACCCAGCCTGATCATTTTTCATGTTATTGACTTGAAAGATCTTTTTTCCACTAAAGAGACTTCGCAGAGCACAGATAAAGGACTTGTTTGGTTAATAGAAGTGCTTTCAATACTTTTAAATCTGTTGGAGTTTTGTTTTATAAGCCTGCTTATCATAATTAAAGATGAGAAATAATATTTTAGAATTATAGATTTAATATGTTTGATCATGGGATATGTTTTATACTGTATAAAATGTGTAGTTAAGGATATTGATTGGATAGTGAAAACCAACAATATTAAGTTTGTAAGTAGAACAAATTTAAAAGAGCAAGAATGTAAAATAATATTTAATTTGATATATAAAAAAAAAATAACATTTTAGGAAAAATTAAAAAAAATCCTTATACCTTTTTTTAATGGATGGGCTGAGACAATAAATATTTAAATTAAAATGTAAGAGACCCTTCATAAATTAAGCAGAAAACAAGTTAAGAATATATTTTAAAACTACTTCAACTTAAGAATATTTTAAAACTTCTTTAAACTAATTCAAGTAAGGAATATATTTTATTTATTCTATTTTTCAATAATAATAATAAAAGTAAATTGAAACTAACATGAAATTGATAAAAGTGGATTATAAAAATAAAGATTAAGCATGTTGCTCAAGAAAGACAAAGGGAGTAATTAGATAGTTATTTCGCTGCAATCATTTTGAAGAAAAAGATGTATAAACACGAAGAAGATAGTTGCAAGATGGGACCAGACATTGAATGGCACCTCATTCTTTCCTTGATTTTTTCCTCATCGCAAGATGGTCTTCATCACATCTTTACAAGTGGAGTAATCTTCACGCAACTACAAGATTGCGGCAGCTGCGGCGACAAATTTTTAGAGCTTGCTTGTGAAGATAACGAGCGCCTAACATTACATTTGAACATGGAAAAATATTATGTTGAGGCAATCAATTACAGTGACTCCACAATTCGACTTGTTAATCCTGCTGTTAAGAAGGATGACTGCTTCGTAGTGGTCGTTTCGCAGCAGTTAAATTACTAGGCAATTCAAAAGCAAATGGACAAGATTTTATCGACGAAGTTGCCACTATTGGAAGAATTCACCATGTAAATGTCGTTCAACTTCTAGGCTTCAGCGTGGAGGGATCGAAGCGTGCTCTTATATACGAGTTCATGCCTAATTGGTCTCTTAAAAGGTACATTTTTTCTAGGCTGGTTAGCATCCCACTAAGCAATGAGAAATTGTACAAGATTTCCCTTGGGGTGGCTCGAGGCATTGAATATCTACATCAAGGTTGTGATATGTAAATTTTACATTTTGATATCAAGCCTCACAATATTCTACTTGACGAGAAATTTGTTCCGAAAGTCTCGGATTTTGGACTTGCCAAACTGTACCCAACAAATAATAACACTGTGCCCCTCACTGCTGCTAGAGGCACAATTGGATACATGGCTCCTGAGCTATTTTATAAGAATATTGGAGGTGTCTCTTACAAAGCCGACGTCTATAGTTACGGGATGTTATTAATGGAAATGGTAGGAAGAAGAAAGAACTTGAATGCATTGGCAGATCATTCAAGCCAAATTTACTTCCCTTCATGGGTTTATGACCAAGTTAGTGAAGGAAAGGACATAGAAGTACAAGAGGATGCCACGGAACATGAAAAGAAGACAATGAAAAATATGATTATTGTAGCTTTGTGGTGCATACAGTTGAAGCCAGGTGATCGTCCCTCAATGCATAAAGTTGTACAGATGCTTGAATCGGATGTTGAGCCCCTGAGAATGCCTCCTAAGCCTTTTCTCACCCCACATCAGGTTCAAGAAGATGATGATACAGATAATCATGTAAAGTTATCAAATCCACCAAATGATTGTATCGACTCTTCATATCAGTTTGGTCGTTAATAAAATGTTTTAATCAAGTAGCCATGTAGATGTTAATTTGTATATGGTATTGCAAGCGTACTAAACATGCTTATACAAATGGATCATTTTTCAGTTATAATTACATCTATAAAGCCTGATAATTTTATTTATGGCACAGCCAACCTGATCATTTTTCATGTTATTGACTTGAAAGATCTTTTTTCCACTAAAGAGACTTCGCAGAGCACAGATAAAGGACTTGTTTGGTTAATAGAAGTGCTTTCTATACTTTTAAATCTTTTGGAGTGTTGTTTTATAAGCCTGCTTATCATAATTAAACATGAGAAATAATAATTTAAAATTATAGATTTAATATGTTTGATCATGGGATATGTTTATACTATATAAAATGTGTAGTTAAGGATATTGATTGGATAGTGAAAACCAAAAATATTAAGTTTGTAAGTAGAACAAATTTGAAAGAGCAAGGATGTAAAATAATATTTAATTTGATATATAAACAAAAAATAATTAACATTTTAGGAAAAAATAAAAAAATGCTTATACCTTTTTTTAATGGATGGGCGGAGACAATAAATATTTAAATTAAAATGTAAGAGACCCTTCATAAATTAAGCGGAAAACAAGTTAAGAATATATTTTAAAACTACTTCAACTTAAGAATATTTTAAAACTTCTTTAAACTAATTCAAGTTAGGAATATATTTTTACATTAAGGGAGCGTGGAGGGATCGAAGCGTGCTCTTATATACGAGTTCATGCCTAATGGGTCTCTTGAAAGGTATATCTTTTCTAGGCTGGGTAGCATCCCACTAAGCAATGAGAAATTGTACAAGATTTCCCTTGGGGTGGCTCGAGGCATTGAATATCTACATCAAGGTTGTGATATGCAAATTTTACATTTTGATATCAAGCGTCACAACATTCTACTTGACTAGAAATTTGTTCCGAAAGTCTCTTATTTTAGACTTGCCAAACTGTACCCAACAAATAATAACAGTGTGCCCCTCACTGCTTCTAGAGGCACAATTGGATACATGGCTCCTGAACTATTTATAAGAATATTGGAGGTGTTTCCTACAAAGCCGATGTCTATAGTTACGGGATGTTATTAATGGAAATGGTAGGAAGAAGAAAGAACTTGAATGCATTGGCAAATCACTCGAGCCAAATTTACTTCCCTTCATGGGTTTATGACCAAGTCAATGAAGGAAATGACATAGAAGTACAAGAAGATGCCACGAAACATGAAAAGAAGACAACAAAAAAGATGATTATTGTAGCATTATGGTGCATACAATTGAAGCCCAGTGATCGTCCCTCAATGCATAAAGTTGTAGAGATGCTTGAATCGGATGTTGAGTCTCTACAAAAGCCTACTAAGCCTTTTCTCGCCCCACATCAGGTTGAAGAAAAAGATGATGATAGAGCTAATCATGCAAAGTTATCAGATCAACCAGATGATTGCATTGACTCTTCATATCAGTTTGGTCGTTAACAAGTATGAATATGGATGTTAATTTTTTTATGGTATTGCAAAAGTACTAATGCCTTATAGAATTGTATCATTTTTTACTTATAAATAAAGCTTAATTATTTTTCATGTTATTGACTTGAAAGAGTTTTTTTTCCACCAAAGAGACTTTGCATAATAGAGACAGAGGAGTGGTTTGGTTAATAGAAGTGCTTTCATTACTTTTGGTAAGTTTTTTTATAAGCCCTTTTATTGTAATTAAAGATGAGAAATAATAATTAAGTATTACAAATCTAATATGTTTGATAATGGAATATGTTTTATACTATAAAAAATGTGTAGTGAATGATATTGATTAGAGGATAGTGAAAACCAACAATATTAAGCTTGTAACTAGAACAAATTGAAAAGAACAGGGATGTAAAATAATATTTAATTTGATATATAAACAAAAAAGTTAAAATCGAAGGAAAAAATAAATTTTTTAAATAAATCCTTTAGATTACCTTTTTTTTTTAATGGATGGGCTAAGACAATAATTATTTTCACTAAAATGTAAGAAACCCTTCATAAAATAAAGGGGAAACAAGTTAAAAATATAATTTAAAACTACTTCAACTTAAAGAATTTTAAAACTCCTTTAAACTAATTCAAGTTAGGAATATATTTTTAAATTCAGGGGGCAATTTGATTTTAACCTTAGGCCTACCCCTTTGGATCCTCCATTTCTAGTGGTCTTGTTTTCATTAAGTTATTAGCTATATCACTTGTGCTTTATCATATCTTATAATTGTTTTTCAAAAAAATATTGGATGTATACTCTATTTTGATTTTGTAAAATAAAAAATCTAAAGTGTAAAAACAAGAGTCTAGGCAAGCATCTAGTTAAATAAATCAATAATCATTTATGTAAATAGATAAAAAAAAATGTCATTAATAATAATCAATAGAGAAATTACAACAAATAAAACATAAATATAGATCAAGAAATTTAATCACATAAAATAAGATATTCACCCGTTTGTATTTACTAATTGTTTTTATATCAGTCAATAAAACATAATTGTAATAAAAATACAAATAAAATAATATCAAACATATTAGATCCATAATCTATAATATTGAATTATTATTTCACATCTTAATTTTTTTTTCTTTTTTCTTATGAAAATGATTTAAAAACACTAGAAAATTTTAATTTAAAGTAAAAAATAAAAAATAAAAAAAATTTCAAAAGCTCTTTGAAACGCAGTTCCAAAGATAATCACAACAATGTAATTTATTAATTAACAATAAAAAAACTACTCTTCACCTCCACCTATTACACATTGTATTACAATCATAATATACAATTTTTACTAATAAATATCTTATCTCCCCCCTTAATTGTCAATTTTTTTCTCCTCGTAACTATCAAATTTTCTCCCTGTAGATATCTTCTCTCCCCCTGTAACTATCAAATTTTCTCCTCCCTATTCATTTGTGCATGTATATTTTTATAGTCCAAGGAGGCAACCCTTCGGCTTCCCATTGCGTGCAACGATGGGTTGCCACCTCCTGAACCTGCAGTGCAAGCACGCCTTTCAGGTTTTTGGGGAAGAACCTAGAATTGTGTTATGACATTTAGAAAAGAATTGTGCTTAGATTCTGCCTCTTTTTTATTATACTTGATATATTTTTTACTCTACATTTGGCCTATTTGTAACTTCATTCTTTTCTAATATTTTTTTATTTTATATATTTTTCACTCCACATTTTTTGCCTATTTATATTTTTTTTTATCTTCATTCTTTTTTAATATTTGTTTAGTTTCTCCTTCTTTTCTATAAAATTTATTTAAAAAAAAAACTAATTATTATTTACACTTGGCATATTTATCACTCTACACTTCACCTATTTATATATCTACTATTTTAATTTGCTTTTACGATATTTTTTATTTTACATGTTTTTGTGTTAAATAAAAATATTATACAAAGATTAAATACATAGTATTTCATTGTAGCAATTGCAACGTTATCTCACTTTTCTTCTATGTTAAAAATAACTTGAGATCTTACATGTATTTATTAATATATATGATCTTTTTATTATATGCCCACATCAAGTTTTTTATTCACTATAATATTTTTGCTTGATGTTAAAAAATTTATTAATAACATCTACACACTCAATTTTTTGTGTTAGAAAAAATGATTCATCTCGCAGCGAGTCGATTCGAATAGACACATTAACAACTTTATTTTGTATATATGACATGTATGATTCTCGATTTATTTAATTAATAGCTAGTATAACTAAAAGACATGGAAAAAGCTTGCATATTATTCAAATTGCATGCATAGACTTTTTTATTTATGATAAGTTTTTGTTTTGTAAAAAAATTGAAAATGCCTCATATTGAATTTTTTTTTTGCCAAAAAACATTTATCCAACGAGTGGCAAAATTAGGGTTTATTATGGAATCTTTAGTTTTGTATTTATCTTATATAGGTTTCTAATCATGTGTGGCATACCACATGGTTACTATCATGCACAGCCCTACATCTATATATGTATTACATTAGGGTACTGCTAACATATACAATAGCAGCCCCCATAATATTTTCCAAACTCTCCTTCTCCCCTAAACTCTAACTGGGTTTAAATAGCTAGTGAAGCCATATGGTCAATTTAACTATTGAACCAAGTTAATATCTTATTTTAATTGTTTCATAGCACACTTGGTTTATTCCTGGCATTGTGCAGTGGAGGTTGGCGGATGATATGGACAAGACATTTTCCAGGAACCAGGCTGAGAGGTTCGGGCATGGCTGCCACGCTAATTCAATGCCTTGAACCAGGCTCTGATACCACACTGTGGAACAAAAGAACACGAGAAGTAGAAGCAGCAAAGAAGAAGATAATTTTATTTGGCAGAGACGATTTGCTTTATATAGGCAAGTGTACATGAAGGTAAGAACTAACAAGCTTCTAAGAAACAGAAAAACAATATCAAAGCCAACAATCTGCAGAAGAATAGTTAAACACATCAACTTTGTTTCCTTATCCACCCCCGTAGTTGAAAGCTAGAAATAAATATTTTGATTTATATTTAATATTTTAATAAATAAATATAGAAAACATAATCAGGTAAATATTAAATAATATTTATTTGTTGATTTTTGCTAATTTATTCTTAGTTGTTGTTTATAATTTTTTTTATTAATTAACACATAATTTTGAAGAAAAAGATATATAAACACAAAGAAGATAGTTGCAAGATGGTACCAGACATTGAATGGCACCTCATTCTTTCCTTGGTTTCTTTTCCCTTATTGACTTCAAGGAAAACTCCTAATTGCCCACCCCAACCCCTTTTTCTCTTCTCTATTCGCTCTCGTCTGCATCATATTTGGTATCTTCTGTGAATTTCTTACACCATATGCATCATTCTCCTCACATGTATATTTCAATGAGAAAGGGCCCATGATGCACACGAGCTTGACTTTGCAAATGGAGGTCATCAAGAGTAATCTTCAGGCAACTTCCTAATTCTTAATCAGTGAGAAACTATGACCATGCAATCTCTCGAAGGTTTTAATTATTTTGTGGCTACTGATTGATTTCCTTGCGTATTGACCGATTCAATTCGTAGCTACTCTGTAGACTAGTATTGTTCTCAAGACCACATTATATCTTTTGTGCAAAGTGTAACAGAGCCATCATTTGATTTCCCATAATAAAAAAAGTTAATTTTCTATCGATGTTCATCAGTAGAATATCAAGGCACCGCTTTGGTGCGTATGCAGCTCTTCTTCTACTTGAGATCCTATTCTCCCACCATCGATGCAGTGCTAGACAGATCAACAATTGCAGCACTCGTTCTTCTTGTGGCAATTTCCGTAATATTAGCCACCCTTTTCGATTAAGCAACGATTCTAAAAGCTGTGGCCACAAATATTTTGAGCTTGCTTGTGAAAACAACGAGCGCCTAACATTCCACTTGAACATGGAGAAATATTATGTTGAGGCAATCAATTACAGTGACTCCACAATTCGACTTGTGGATGCTGCTGTTCAGAAGGATGATTGCTTCTCCATCCCTCATCATTCTCTTACAGAAGAAGAGTTCCCATATCTATCTCTCTATTATCATAATGATATTTATTATTATCTTCATAAAAATTGGACAGAGAGTTCTGTGTTAGCTTTTATACGTTGCGAAAATGAAATACAGGATCTTCCAGATTATATTAAGGATACTTCTTCTTGCAAAAATGGCAGTGGTACTGCATATAATTCTTCTCCCAGCTGTGTCAACATGGAAGGCCATTCATATGTCATGGTTGATGGGCTCATGAAGGATGTACCTGACTCGTGCCGTGTGAATTTGATGTATGCTGTGCCAAAAAATGTGACAAATATGTCGTATACAGATGTCCATGATATTTTGGCAGATGGGTTCGAGCTTCAATGGTCCAAGGATACTTACTCAATACTACACCGTACGATTACCATATTTGTTTTATTTTATTGCTTTGTTTAAATCTACCTGTCAGCTTAATATCAACACTATTGACCCTTCTCTCCTCTCTTGATATGCAGTCAGCGACTTGTTTTTTGAAGGTGATGAATATTCCGGTCTTAGATGTTGTGGCTCAATTTTACAAAAAAGATCTACCTGTCTTGAAGTGTTAAGGCTTGAAATCTACCTGTCAGTTTAATATTATAAGTTTGTAAAATATCAACACTGTTGACGCTTCTCTTCTCTCTTGAAATGCAGTCTTCAAGTCGCTGTTTGGAGGTGAGGAGGAATTCTACAAAAAAGATACATTTACTTTACGTATTTTCTTCGCAATTGAGGTTTTTTTTCTCTCTCTCTCTCAATTATATTACACGCTGATTCATATTTTATTTTGCTGATTATAGGTACCTATTGGATAATTTGCCGAGCTAATAATTTGGTGAGGAGGCGGGGTGAGTTAATTTATTTTGTGTAATCATAGCATTTCACACAAAGAGTACTAATATTTTTCTAATAAAATAAATAAAAGACCCTAAAAAGTTTCAATTACATATGCTTTTATTTTGAATGAATAGTACTAATATCATTCTTCTTTTTCTTTTGTCATTGTGTTTTTATTTGGCAGCTTCTTATTGTCCTGACTACTGGTTCACCACCTCTCCAATTGCTGAAGTTTTACTAAGCTTTCTCGTGTTGTTTCTCGCCCTTATGGGTGAGTATTCTACTTTACTTTTATCAGCTAGCAGTAAAACAATAAATATATCAACCAAAAAAACAATTACAGCTCAATAAATAATTATTGCTCATAACTTGTTTTCATTGCTTCTACTTGTTTTCATTAAATTTATTTAAATGTGGAAAATAATAAGCCCTTGATATTTAGATATTTCTTAGGAGCCACCCCAACTATTTCAAGTTTTCACTTTATATTAAATTTGTATTATTTTTGCATCAATTAAGTATCTAATATTCTTTCTACTTGTGTTCTCAATTATAAACAATACTGATTTTAAGGCATTAGAAAGTTCTTATCATTCCCTTTATTGTTTGTTTCATAGACTTGCATGGATACTGTTTTCTTTTCAATTTCATGAGGTATTTATTAGCGTACTGAGAGCCATGATGATCAGTTTTTGAGATCAAAGAACTAGAATACACAAACTCATCACACTTGCACATAAAATCAATGAAATATTTGCAAATTATTTTAATTTCTGGTACATGGATTTTGATATTTGGAAAAAAAAAAACCTTTCATGGATGCCTAGTTAAACTTCAAAAAGAAGAAAAGCACCACGATGAAAGTCACATGAAATTTTTGGAATGTTTTTTGTATTGACTTTTTTTGTATGTCTTTATACAGTGATATATCATGTGCTATTATTTCCATGCGGGCTTCCATGTCTTTTGGCTTTACTCATCTATAAATGGCGAAGAAGACATTTATCCATGTACGACAACATTGAAAAATTCTTGCAAAGTCACGGTAATGATCTCGTGCCGATAAGGTACACTTACTCGGAGATCAAGAAGATAACCAATGGATTTAAAGACAAGTTGGGTGAGGGAGACTTTGGCACAGTGTACAAGGGAAAGGTTCGTAGTGGTCGTTTCGCAGCGGTTAAATTACTGAGCAATTTAAAAGCCAATGGACAAGATTTTATCAACGAAGTTGCCACTATTGGAAGAATTCACCATGTCAATGTCGTGCAACTGATAGGTTTCACTGTCGAGGGATTGAAGCGTGCTCTTATATACGAGTTCATGCCTAATGGATCTCTTGAAAGGTATATTTTTTCTAAGCAAGGTTGCGTCCCACTAAGCATTGAGAAATTGTACAAGATTTCTCTTGGGGGTGGCTCGTGGCATTGAATATCTACATCAAGGTTGTGATATGCAAATTTTTGCATTTTGATATCAAGCCTCACAAAGCATTCTACTTGATGAGAAATTTATTCGAAAAATCTCGGATTTTTGGACTTGCCAAATTGTACCCAACAAATAATAACACCGTGCCCCCTCACTCGCTGCTAGAGGGACAATTGGATACATGGCTCCTGAGCTATTTTATAAGAATATTGGAGGTGTCTCTTACAAAGCAGACGTCTATAGTTACGGGATGTTATTAATGGAAATGGTTGGAAGAAGAAAGAACTTGAATGCATTGGCAGATCATTCAAGCCAAATTTACTTCCCTTCATGGGTTTATGACCAAGTCAGTGAAGGAAAGGACATAGAAGTACAAGAAGATGCCACAGAACATGAAAAGAAGACAATGAAAACTATGATTATTGTAGCTTTCTGGTGCATACAGTTGAAGCCAGGTGATCGTCCCTCAATGCATAAAGTTATAGAGATGCTTGAATCAGATGTTGAGTCCCTCCAAATGCCTCATAAGCCTTTTCTCACCTCACATCAGGTGCAAGAAGATGATGATATAGCTAATCATGCAAAGTTATCAGAGCCACCAAATGATTGCATTGACTCTTCATATCAGTTTGGTCGTTGATAAGTATGAATATAGATGTTAATTTGTATATGGTATTGCAAAAGTACTAATCATGGATTATAGAAGGGGATGATGATCCTATATTTTATTATTATTATTTCAAAAATGTCCTTTTTCCTAATAAAATTGCAAAAAGCTTTTCTTTTATTTATTCTGTTTTTCAATAATAATAATAAAAATAAATTGAAACTAACATGAAATTGATAAAAGTGAATTATAAATATAAAGATTAAGCATGTTGCTTAAGAAAGACAAAGGGAGTAATTAGATGGTTATTTGGCTGCAATAATTTTGAAGAAAAAGATGTACAAAGACAAAGAAGATAGTTGCAAGAATGGACCAGACTGCATCGTTCTTTCCTTGGTTTCTTGTCTGCTTCACATTTGGAATGGACCAAAGAGGAAGACGAGCTTGACTGTGCAAGTGGAGGTCATCAAGAGGTCTTCCCCTTTCTTTCATTGGTGGGAAGTTCCTGATTCGAATTTAAGAATATTGGAGGTGTCTCTTACAAAGCTAACGTCTATAGTTACGGGATGTTATTAATGGAAATGGTAGGAAGAAGAAAGAACTTGAATGCATTGGCAAATCATTCAAGACAAATTTACTTCCCTTCATGGGTTTATGACCAAGTCAGTGAAGGAAATGACATAGAAGTACAAGAAGATGCCACCGAACATGAAATGAAGACAACAAAAAAGATGATTATTGTAGCTTTGTGGTGCATACAATTGAAGCTCGGTGATCGTCCCTCAATGCATAAAGTTGTAGAGATGCTTGAATCAGATGTTAAGTTCCTACAAATGCCTCCTAAGCATTTTCTCACCCCGTATCAGGTTGAAGAAGATGATGATGATAGAGCAAATCTTGCAAAGTTATCAAATCCACCAAATGATTGCATTGACTCTTCATATTAGTTTGGTCGTTAACAAGTATGAATATAGATGTTAATTTGTATATGGAATTGCAAAAATACTAATCATGACTTATAGAAGTGGATGATGATCCTATATTTTATTATTATTATTTCAAAAATGTCCTTTTTCCTAATAAAATTGCAAAAGGTTTGTCTTTTATTTATTCTGTTTTTCATTAATAATAATAAAAATAAATTGAAACTAACATGAAATTGATAAAAGTGAATTATAAATATAAAGATTAAGCATGCTGTTTTAGAAAGACAAAGGGAGTAATTAATTAGATAGTTATTTCGCTGCAATAATTTTGATTGACCTGGAAACTTCAAGCAAGCCTCCTCATTACACAACCCCCCATTTTCTCTAATAACATTTTATTCAAATAATACCTGGAGCGAAGATTCCTTAAATATAGGTCCTCTGCATCGCATTTAGAAATTGCTAAAATATCGAAATGGATCAAAAAAGGAGAGGATTAACTGATATGTGATTTTCTTACACCACATGCATCATTCTCCATGTATATTCAATGAGATAGGGCCCATGATGCAGACGAGCTTGACATTGCAAGTGGAGGCCATCAACAGGTCTTCCCCTTCTTTCATTGGTGGCCGGGGAGTAATCTACATGCAAATATTTTGTGGCCACTGATTGATTTCCTTTCGTATTGATCGATCCAATTTGTAGCAAAGCCATTATTTGATTTCCCATAATTAAAAAAGTTAAATTTCTCTCTCTCGATGTTCATCAGTAGAATATCAAGGCAGTACTGCTTTGGTGCGTATGCAGCCCTTCTGCTGCTGGAGATCCTATCCACCCACCATCGTTGCAGTGCTAGACAGATCAACAATTGCAGCGCTCGTTCTTCTTGTGGCAATTTCCGTAATATTAGCTCCCCTTTTCGACTAAGCAACGACCCCGGCAGCTGTGTCGACCAATTTGTTGAGGTTGCTTGTGAAAACAACGAGCGCCTAACCTTACAATTGAAGATGGAAAAATATTATGTTGAGGCAATCAATTACAGTGACTCCACAATTCGACTTGTGGATGCTGCTGTTCAGAAGGATGATTGCTTCTCCATCCCTCATCATTCTCTTACAAAAAGAGAGCTCTTCTCTTCGATTTTCTTTTATAATTATTCAAATAATTATTATGAGTATAAAGATTGGCCAGAGAGTTCTACGTTAGCTTTTATATGTTGTGAAAATGAAATACTGAATCCTCCAAATTATATTAAGGATACTTCTTCTTGCAAAAATGGCAGTGGTGCTGCATATAATTCTTCTCCCAGCTGTGTCAACATGGAAGGCCATTCCTATGTCATGGTTGCTGGGTATGACGGGGAGATCAAGGATGTACCAGACTTGTGCCGTGTAAATTTGATGTATATTGTTCCAAAAAATGTGACAAATATGTCGTATACAGATGTCCATGATATTTTGGCAGATGGGTTCGAGCTTGAATGGTCCAATCTTACTTTCTCTGATATGCTATACCGTACGTCCTCTCTCTCTCTCAGCTTACCTCAAGTGGATGATGATCCTATATTTTATTATTATTATTATTTCAAATATGTGCTTTTTCCTAGTAAAATTGCAAAAAGGTTTGTCTTTTATTTATTCTGTTTTTCAATAATAATAATAAAAATAAATTGAAACTAACATGAAATTGATAAAAGTGAATTATAAATGTAAAGATTAAGCATGTTGCTTAAGAAAGACAAAGGGAGTAATTAGATAGTTATTTCGCTGCAACAATTTTGATTGACCTGGAAACTTCAAGCAAGCCTCCTCCATTTTTTATTGACCTGGAAAGGTATTCCTATGTCATGGTTGGCGGTGTTTACTCGGCCACACTTGTGCCTTGTAAATTTAATTTATTCCATGTCATATATGGACGTGCACGAGCTTGACTTTTCAAGTGGAGGCATCAAGAGGTCTTCCCCTTCTTTGATTGGTGGAGAGTAATCTTCAGGCAAATATTTTGTGGCCACTGATTGATTTCCTTTCGTATTCAACGATCCAATTCGTAGCAAAGCCATTATTTGATTTCCCAAAATTAAAAAAGTTAAAATTCTCTCTCTCTCGATGTTCATCAGTAGAATATCAAGGCACCGCTTTGGTGCGTATGCAGCCCTTCTTCTGCTTGAGATCCTATCCACCCACCATCGTTGCAGTGCGAGAAAGAACAGCAATTACTGCGCTCCTTCTTCTTGTGGCAATTTCCTTAATATTAGCTCCCCTTTCCGACTAAATACCGACCCCAGAAGCTGTGGCGACCAATTTGCAGAGCTTGCTTGTGAAAACAACGAGCGCCTAACTTTGCACTTGAAGATGGTAAAATATTATGTTCAGGCAATCAATTACAGTGACTCCACAATTCGACTTGTGGATGCTGCTGTTCAGAAGGATGATTGCTTCTCCATCCCTCATCATTCTCTTACAGAAGAAGTGCTCTACTCTCCGTTCTTTTATAATAATTATAATTATCACTATCATTATAAAAATTGGACTGAGAGTTCTGTGTTAGCTTTTATATGTTGCGAAAATCAAATACAGAATCCTCCAGATTATATTATGGATACTTCCTCTTGCAAAAATGGCAGTGGTACTGCATATAATTCTTCTCCCAGCTGTGTCAACATGGAAGGTCATTCCTATGTCATGGTTGGTGGGGACTTCAAGGATGTACCTGACTTGTGCCGTGTAAATTTGATGTATGCTGTACAAAAAAAAAATCTGAGAAACATGTCGTATACAGTTGTCCATGATATTTTGGCTGATGGGTTCGAGCTTAAATGGTCCAATCGTATTTACTATAACGCAGCAATATACCGTACGTCCTCTCTCTCTCTCTCTCAGCCTACCTCAAGTACTGTATTATTATGCAAACCATATTTGCTTTTATTTTATTGAAAATATGGTTTCCGTTTATGTGTTAAGGGTTTAAATCAACATTTTTATTCAAAAAAAAGGTTTAAATCAACATGACAGCTTAATATTATAAGTTTGTAAAATATCAACACCATTGACCCTTCTCTTCTCTCTTTATATGCAGCCGGAGACTTGTTCAACTTGTTTCTTGAAGGTGAGGAGGAATATTACGGTCATATATGTTCGGACTCAATATACGTATTTTCTTCGCAAATGAGGGTTTCTCTCTCTCTCAATTATATATATTACTTTTTTTTTAATTAACCATCAAGATTTTGGACGCTGATTCATATATTGTTTTGGTGATTAAAGGTATCGTCTGGATAACTTGTCGAACTAGGGGGGGTGAGTTCATTTTTTTTGTGTAATCATAGCACGCTTTTATTTTGAATGAACAGGAAATCATTCTTATTCTTTTGTTGTGTTTTTAATTGGCAGCTTCTTATTGTCATTACCGGTACACCACCCCTCCAGTTTTACTAAGTTTTCTCATGTTGTTTCTCGCTTCGACACTTGCCTTAATCGGTGAGTATTTTGCTTTGCTTTTATCAGCTTATAGTGAACCAATAAATATATCAGCGAACAAAAATTACAACTTAAGAAATAATTGTTGCTCATGCCTTGTTTTCATTATAGTTGTATCCAATATTAGCTTCTACTTGTTTTCATTAAATTATTTAAATGTGGAAAATAATAAGCCCTTGAAATTTAGATATTTCTTGGGAGCCCCCCAACTATTTCAAGTTTTCACATTATGTTAAATTTGTTGCATCAATTAATGTATCTAATATACTTTCTACTTTCATGAGGTATTTATTAGAGTGTTGAGAGTCATGATGATCAGTTTTTTGAAATTGAAGAATCATAATGCACCAATTAATCACACATATACACCGCACCAATTAATCACACATATACACTCGCACATAAAATCAATAAAATATTTGTAAATTATTTTTATTTTTGGTACTAGGAATTTGAAATTTCAAAAAAAAAAAAACTTTCATGGATGTCTGGTTAAACTTTAAAAAGAATTAAGCACCACGATGAAAGTCACATGAAATTTTTGGAATGTTTTTTTGTATTAACTTTTTTTTGTAATATGTCTATACAGTGATATATCATGTGCTATTATTCCCATGTGGGCTTCCATGTCTTCTGACTTTACTCATCTATAAATGGCGAAGAAGACATTTATCCATGTACGACAACATTGAAAAATTCTTGCAAAGTCACGATAATGATCTCGTGCCGTTAAGGTACACTTACTCGGAGATCAAGAAGATAACAAACAGATTTAAAGACAAGTTGGGTGCAGGAGGCTTTGGTTCGGTGTACAAGGGAAAGCTTCGTAGTGGTCGTTTCGCAGCAATTAAATTACTGGGGAATTCAAAAGCCAATGGACAAGATTTTATCAACGAAGTTGCCACTATTGGAAGAATTCACCATGTCAATGTCGTGCAACTTCTAGGCTTCACCGTCGAGGGATCGAAGCGTGCTCTTATATACGAGTTCATGCCTAATGGGTCTCTTGAAAGGTACATTTTTTCTAGGCAAGGTAGCGTCCCACTAAGCAATGACAAACTTTATGAGATTTCTCTTGGGGTGGCTCGAGGCATTGAATATCTACATCAAGGTTGTGATATGCAAATTTTACATTTTGATATCAAGCCCCACAACATTCTACTCGATGAGAAATTTATTCCGAAAGTCTCAGATTTTGGACTTGCCAAATTATACCCAACAAATAATAACAGTGTCCCCCTCACTGCTGCTAGAGGGACAATTGGATACATGGCTCCTGAGCTATTTTATAAGAATATTGGAGGTGTCTCTTACAAAGCTGACGTCTATAGTTACGGGATGTTATTGATGGATATGGTGGGAAGAAGAAAGAACTTGAATGCATTGGCAAATCATTCAAGCGAGATTTACTTCCCTTCATGGGTTTATGACCAAGTCAGTGAAGGAAAGGACATAGAAGTACAAGAAGATCCCACGGAACATGGAAAGAAAACAATAAAAAAGATGATTGTTGTAGCTTTGTGGTGCATACAATTAAAGCCTAGTGATCGTCCTTCAATGCATAAAGTTGTAGAGATGCTTGAATCAGATGTTGAGTCCTTGCGAATGCCTCCTAAGCCTTTTCTCACCCCACATCAGGTGCAAGAAGATGATGATAGAGCTAATCATGCAAAGTTATCAAATGCACCAAATGATTGCATTGACTCTTCATATGAGTTTGGTCGTTAACAAGTATGTAAATCCAATATTGAGTCCTCTATCTTATGTAATTCCATCTTATGTAATACATACTTCTTCTTGCATATAATTCTGCCTCGTCTAGCAGTATTTCTCCCCCCAGCTTCTTCAATTTGGAAAGGCATTCCTATGACATGGTGGGCGATGTTTACTCGGCTGACATACTAGACTTGTGCCCTGTAATTTTAATTTATTACGTGCCTGGATTTCTAATTCTACCAGAAAATATGACCAGAATGTCGTATATATATAGATGTGCATGATATTTTGATGTATGATATACTGAAGAAAGAGTGTTAGTATCTTGCTAATAGAAGAACATAATAATAATCTTGCTTACTGTTAGTAGATTAGTTTATTCATAAATATATCTTACATGTATCTTACATGTATGTATTAATATGTATGATCTTTTTATTTTATTATATGCACGCATCAGTTTTTTTATTCAAAATAATACTTCTTACTTGATGTCAAAAAAATAAATTAATACCAACTACACACTCACTTTTTTTATTCGCAATAATACTTTTTACTTGATGTCAAAAAATACATTAATAACAGCTACACACACACTTTTTTGATTTATTTAATTAATATTTAGTATAACTAAAAGACATGGGAAAAACTTGCATATTATTCAACCTGCATGCATAGATTTTTATTTATTTATGATCAAGATTTTTTCTGTAAAAATAACATTGAAAAAGCCTCATATTCATTTATTTTTTTTACCAAAAAAAAAGCATTTATACAACGAGTGGCAAAATGAGGGTTTAATAGCTAGTGTAACTAAAATCCTAAATATGTAAATAATTGGGTTGAGATTTTATTTTATTTACTTAATGCTCTTTTTTTAATCCTTTAGTTTTTTGTTTCCTTAATTCCATACTTAATTTGCATTTTTGTATTGTTTTTCTTATTATATTTATTTTATTTTATTTCATAATTATTTTTTAAAACATCCACGTGCAGGACTTCGATTCCTTGGTCATCAAAAACTGGTTGTGTTTGGTCGTTCCCCTCTTTTATTTTCTGTATCAAATCTACATTTTTTTTAGTGTTTTATTGTGTAAATATTAGTTCCAAAATATTTCTTTTATCACTAAGCAAAATAAAATATTCTTAAACAACTTTGCATACCAAAATAATTTCAAATAATACACAACCATTGACATGTCAGAAGACTCAGAACTGGATGGTCCAGCAGCTGAAGAAGCAGTCTGTGCTAAACATTCAGCACAATCAAGGGCAGATCAAGAGCAAGAGCTGGATCAGAAGATGTAATACAGGCATAGAGATTCTTAATCATGAGATTAAGAAACGGCAACAATCCCTCAGTAATGCCGACGATACTGGACATAAATACAGAGTTAATGCCGAAGATATTGGACATAAAAGCAGAGTATATTTAGGTGTTAATACAGAGTATTTTTAGCCACAAATATTCAAACTTTCCCTTGTAATCTGCCTATAAATCAATGAAATGCTCACAGGCTATGTTCGCTGCACTAGCCATTTTGTATTCATTCTTTCAGTCTGTAGGGCTGCAGAAAAGTGGGGGTTCTTTCAGATTCTTAATCATGGGGTTCCCATTGAAGTGCTTGAGAATCTCAAGGAAGCAACTCATCGGTTCTTCAGGTTACCAGCAGAGGAAAAGTGACGCAGAACGGAAGGTAAGATTTATAAACGTAAATCAAAGGAACAAATAAACACTTTACTCAGAAAGAAATTCAAATTTTTATTGTGTACTCTGCCATTGTTCACAACCTTTTAAATAGGCGTTTACAAGGTTCCCGAAGGATTACAAACATTATTGTTGCAGATTACAAAACATTCTAAAACTGGAAATAAGAAATCAAGGATTTGCAGACATAAATTTGTAGGCATAAACGTTGGGATTTGAATTAAATGCCAAGATTTGGGTTACTAATTCCCGATCACCCTGCTGCCAGTTGACTTATGGTTTTTTGGATCGATCCTTCTTCTTCAACTTCTTATCCAGCACTTCTTCAAACTCCAAGGCTAGTTGTTCTACATCCGTGTCCTCTACCTGCGAAGAACTCGACCTCGAGTTATATTCCAGGTAGATAGGAATATCCACACAAAATTCATACAGGTCCACTACATTGAAAGTGCGAGAGATGTGCATATCAACAAGTAGATCGACCAAGTAGATATTGTCATTGATCTTCTTGATAATCTTGTATGGACCATATTTTCTTGATTTCAACTTGTTATAAGTCCCAAGAGGAAACCACTCGCGTAAAAATACCATCACCTTATCTCCTTCAACAAACACTTTTTCACGCCTCTTGATATCTGCCACATCCTTATATTTTGCATTCTTTTCCTCCAACCTAGGCTTCACCTCTGCTTGAACATTACACGCATGTTCAGCCATATTTTCAGCAGCCACATTGGAACCAGTAATCTTGGGAAGGCGAGCTAAATCCAATGCATGTTTAGGGGATTTCAAATAGACCAATGAGAAAGGGGACCTACACGTGGCAGTGTGAATCACATTATTATATGCAAACTCGGCCTGTCAACGCCACATCCCATTGTTTTGGTTTATCACCACAAATGTTGTGTATTAAGTTCGCCAGCGTCTTGTTCAGATTTTTTGTCTGCCCATCGGTCTGTGGGTGAGTTGTGCTACTGAATTTTAGCATAGTATCCATCCTTTGCCATAATGTGATCCAAAAATCGCTAAGCAACTTTGAGTCCCTGTCAGAAGTGATGGATTGAGGAACCCCATGCAAATGTACCACTTCTTGGAAGAATAAATGTGTTACATGAGAAGCATCAAATGTCTTTTGGCATGGGATAAAATGTCCCATTTTGGAAAACCTGTCAACTACAACAAATATAGAATCTACTCCACGCTGGGTTCACGGTAGTCCCAAAACAAAGTCAATCGACAAATCTTCCCATATTGCATTTGGCACTGGCATTGGCATGTATAATCCAGTATTCTGAGCTTGCCCCTTCGAAGTTTGGCAAACATAGCATTTACAGACCAGGTTTCCTACGTCATGTTTAAGTTGAGTCCAATAATATCTCTCAGCTACGCTATTGATAATTTTATCACACCCTAGATGTCCGCTCAAACCCCCACCATGCAGCTCATGTATCGGCTTCTCCCTCAAGGAACTTCGAGGAACACACAACTGATTACCATGAAAGAGGTAGTCATCAACAATATGGAACTCCCCCACTGTATGTTGCAGCATGCATTTTTTCCATGCCCCGGTGAAGTCTTCATCATTACTATATAATTCTTTTAGAAACTCGAACCCCACAACTTCTTGTTGCATAGTCACCAACAAATTGGCACTCTGGCTTAACGCATCAACTACTTTGTTTAGGGCCCTGGACTTGTGCTTCAAAACAAAAGGAAATTTCTGCAAATAGGTTGACAATCGGGCATTTATATTACTCTGTCTCCTCTGACTGTTTAGGTATTTCAACGCTTGATGATTAGTATATAATATGAAGTCCCACTGAATTAAATAATGCTCCCAATGTTTAAGAGCATGCATAATGACATAATATTCTTGATCATAGGTGCTCCACTTCCACCATGCTTCATTGAGTTTTTCGCTGAAGAAGGCCACGGGTCTCTTCTCTTGGGAAAGAACTGCTCCTGCCCCAATTCCACTGGCGTCACATTCCACCTCAAATAATTTTTCAAATCTGGGCAAGGCAAGGACGGGGGTTGTGCATAACTTTTCCTTGATTACAGCAAAAGTCGTATCAGTTGCTAAACCCCAATCAAACTTTCTTTTCTTCAAACATTCGGTTATAGGGGCCACAATGTTGCTGCAATCTTGAATAAATCAACGGTAGAATCTTGCTACCCATGAAAGCTCCTTACATCCCTTACTATCTTCGGTGTCAGCCACTCGCGGATGCTTTCACCTACTCTACATCCACTAATATTCCCTCGAAACTGATTACATAACCCAAGAATACTAACTTTTTAGTCAGCCAACTGCACTTTTTAAAGTTAATAAATAACTTATTTTCGGACAACACTTCCAACATGGCCCGTAGATGACCCATATGCTCACTCTCCCTTCGGCTGTATATCAATATATCATCAAAATAAATGACTACATATTTCCCAATAAAAGTTTGTAATACCTGATTCATAAGTCGTATAAAGGTGCTTGGCGTGTTTGACAATCCGAATGGCATCACCAACCACTCATAAAGCCCATCCTTCGTCTTAAAATCCATTTTCCATTCATCTCCGGGTTTCACCTGAATCTGATTGTACCCACTCCGCAAGTCAATTTTGGAGAACAACTTCGACCCTTCTAACATAACCAGCATGTCATCCAACCGTGGAATTGGAAAACTGGACCAGACTGTTATCCTATTTATGGCGCGACTATCAACACACATCCTCCAACTTTCATCCTTCTTTGGGACCAGCAAGGCAGGTACAACGTATGAACTCATGCTCTCACGAATAAACCCTTTCTTCAAAAGTTCTTCTACCTTTTCCTACAAGACTTGGTTCTCGTTCGGACTCATTCAGAAGTGTGGGAGATTTGGTAAGCTTGCTCCTGGAACCAAATCAATTTGATGTTTGATGTCTCTCAATGGTGGAAGGTCATTCGGTAATTCCTCAAACACCAACGTATTGAATTCAGAAAAAAAAAAGATTGCACCTTCTTAGGTAGTTTCTTTTGTGTTATTCTCCTTCTTCTATCACTAGAGCCCGCACAACCACAACATGAACCTACCATGCTTATTTTACTTCCAACTCCAATTCTATTAGGGAAGTAACTAATGAGAGTAATGATTGTTCCCCCACTGTAGCTTTACTCGAGGCTCCATCTGAACTTCACTTAGGGACCATGGCGATTTTTCTACCTTCCCAATTGAAAACATCTATATTCTCCCGCCCTTGATAGGTCACATCCATATCAAATTGCCAATAATACATGATTTCCCTTGTTAGTGTAAGCTTGTTCGTCCAAGGATGACCCAATAATACATGACTGACATCCATGTCGACAACATCACAAACCACCTCATCTCGGTATTCTTGCCCAATTGAAATAGGAACTTTGTACACTTCGTTCATGCTCAACTTAGGCTCTTTCTGGATCCATCTAATCATATAAGGTTTTGGGTGTTTTTCGACCTGTAACTTCAGATGCTCTACCAGTCTTTTAGATACAAAATTTTTACAACTCCTAGTATCAACAATTAAATCCCAGACTTTGCTTTGCACACTGCAGCAAGATTTGAAAATATTATTCCTCTACAAAGGATCTTCTACCTTTGTTGAGCACAAAACACGTTGAACCACACAGTTTACAAAATTTCCCTCCTCTTCTGCAATTTCGGCCCCTTCCAGCAACTCCCCCATTCCTGATTTTTCTCCCACATACTGCTCCTCTTCTCCATCCACCCCAGCATCTACAAAATTCATGGGCCTCCTAGCAGGACATTCATTTGAGCAATGTTCTGGCTGGCCACACCTGTAGCATTTAAACCCTCCTGGCTTAACATATGCACTTGGTGCTCACTAGGCTTTTTTTGCCATGGCTACTGGGCGACCTCTGCCTGATTGCTAGTGGAAGTTGTTCCTCATAGGGCCTGGTCTGTAGCTAATTTGGGAGGATTCTGGCAATCAAGTGTTGTGAGCTTGCCCTTGTTGGTGGAAGCTTGTTCACTCGTGTTCCTGTAATGGTAAAAATGAGTGGAGGTTTACTCCATCAGTTCTGCCTTCAGGGTCATGCTGTGTGCTTCATCAACCGTACAAACTACTTGTAACCCAATCCTTTCTCTAATGGATGGTTTCAAGCCTCCCAAATATTTGGATACTTGTTGAGCTTCTGACTCATTCAAGTTGTTTCGAACTGAAAGCCTGGAGCACTCCTCGGTATAGTCTGCCACTGATTTGCTCCCCTGCACATAATTTTGTAAACTTTGGAATATGCACTGCTCATAAATCAAGTGATAAGAATATGTTCATAAGGAGTTGTTTCATTCTCCTCCACGATCGAATGGGAGTCTTTCCTTGGCGTCACCTATCCATTTGTAGTCGTTCCCACCAAACAGCAGCCCCACCTTTAAGTTTATAGAAACCAGTTTGACCTGTCATTTGTCTGAAACCTCTATGAAATTGAATAAATGTTCAACCTCTAAGAGCCCATCTAGAAATTCCTTAATCTGTAATTTACCATGGAACAATGGTATGTCAGCATGGATTCTGTACTCAGGTTGGTTTCGGCATGGATTCTGTACTCAGGTTGGTTTCGTCCCTCTTGTTGATTTTCCCGAGTGTCTGTCGTTTCTTATTTTGAGTCATCATCACTGTCGTCGGCATAGAGTTTGTTTCTGGTGACCCTAGGAGGAGGTTCCACCACCGGACGGTTGCGGGTCCCCCCATTGGCAGGTGCCAGAAGACCCCCCACCAGTCGTTGAATCATGGCCTCCATCCTTGCCATTGCTTGCCTCCGTTCGTCAATGGCTGCCCACAGATTTGCATCTATGTCCCAGCGACCAGCGTCACGAGGATTAGCTCTTCCTCCTTCGTTGTTGTTGGCCA
Organism: Salix viminalis; assembly: GCA_029228465.1. Classification (NCBI taxonomy): domain Eukaryota; kingdom Viridiplantae; phylum Streptophyta; class Magnoliopsida; order Malpighiales; family Salicaceae; genus Salix; species Salix viminalis. The sequence goes on from CM055442.1 coordinate 2,192,671, forward strand.
TTGAAGACAAGGAAAATCCTTGTCCTGATATCACTTGACACAGAATGGAAGGTAAGATAAACCAATGTAAATCAAAGGAACAAATAAACACTTTACTCAGAAGGAAATTCATTTTTTTATTGTGTCCTCTGCCATTATTCACAGCCTTTTAAATAGGCGTTTATAAGGATCCCAAAGGATTACAAACATTATTGTTGCAGATTACAATACATTCTAAAACTGGAAATAAGAAATCAAGGATTTGCAGACATAAATTTGTAGGCATTTACGTTGGGATTTGAATTAAATGCTGAGATTTGGGTTACTAATTCCGGGTCCCGATCACCCTGCTGCCAGTTGACTTATGGTTTTTGGATCAATCCTTCTTCTTCAACTTTTTATCCAGCACTTCTTCAAACTCCAAGGCTAGCTGTTCTACATAAAAAAGAGGAAGTATTTAAAAGAGTTTTCTCCTTCTAACAACGTGCGGTTTGGCACAAGCTCTAGTCCTGAAGCTGAGAAGGCTTTAGAGTGGAAAGATTACCTTAGCCTCTTTCAACAAACTGCACATGCGCAATCTATTAAAATGCATCAAAATCATTTAGTTAGAGCTGGCTTGGACTGGACTGAAATGTTTTACTTTCAGGGATCAAGTGCTAGACTACATGAAGAGATCAGAAATTGTTACTTTCAGGGATCAGAAATTGTTTTTCACACATTAACGGTTCCCTTGTGATCAATGTTGGTGATGCTCTACAAATAATGAGCAATGGTCGATATAAAATATAAATATCAAATATAAATTAAAAAAAAATTAATAACATTTTATTCAAATAATACCTGAAGCGAAGATTCCTTAAATATAGGTGCTCTGCATCGCATTTCGAAATTGCCAAAATATCGAAGTGGATCAAAAGAGGAGAGGATTAACTCATGATATGTGATTTTCTTACACCACATGCATCATTCTCCATGTATATTTCAATGAGAAAGGGCCCATGATGCAGACGAGCTTGACTTTGCAAGTGGAGGTCATCAACAGGTCTTCCCCTTCTTTCATTGGTGGACGGGGAGTAATCTTCAGGCAACTTCCTAATTCTAAATCAGTGAGACTATGACCATGTAATTATTTTGTGGCCACTGATTGATATCCTTTCGTATTGATGGATCCAGGATAATATTCGTAGCTAGTCTGTAAAGGAGTATTGCTCTCAAGACCACATTATATCTTTTGTGCATATATAGTGTAACAGTTACCAGGTAGCCAAGGAAAAAAATGACGGTCTTCGGCTCTGATTAATCCTATAGTATTTGAAATCATTAAATAGTCCCAGCTGGACTAGCGTTGATTATCCTTTATTTTTGTAATTATTATTTCAAAAATGTCTTCCTTTTTCGTAATCAAATTGCAAAAAGATTAAGCATGCTGAAACTAATATGAAATTGATAAAAATGAATTATAAATATAAAGATTAAGCATGTTGTTTAAGAAAGACAAAGGGAGTAATTAGATAGTTATTTCGCTGCAATCACTTCTCTGAAAGAGATACTTCTCATCTTGCTGGTAAGGATTTTGATAATAGTGTGGTTAATAATATATTTTAAAAAACAATTAAATTGAAAAAAATAAAAATTAAATCATCTCAAATAAAATAAATAGCAATAAAAAAATAGAGATCAAATATGACATGTAAAAAATAAATTTCAATTTGATTAATTATTTCATATAAAGTAAATAATAAAAAACAAGGGTGAAATCTAAAAAAATAATTAAAATATTACCTTAAAAATTTAATTTAAAAGACGAATGCGAAAATCAAGAAGAAAACAAGAAACAAAGAAAAAAAGAAAAGAAAAAAAGTTCCCACAACACTAATATCCTGTTTGACATTGCGTTTCAAAAACGCTTTTAAAAAATTGAAAATTTTTTATTTATATTTTTTACTTAAAACTAATTTTTTGATTTTTTTAAAATTATTTTCATGAGTTAATGTCAAAAATATTTTTTAAAAAATAAAAAATATTATTTTTAATAATTTTCTGAACAAAAAATATTTTTAAAAAACAATCACAATCACACTATTAGTCAAATAAAACATGAGACTGTTGGCCACACGTGCCGCATAATTAAAGAACCCTGAAGGTGAATCAAACTCCACCATAGAGTATATAGTCATACAAAGTGAGTTGGAAATACTTTTTGATGTTTAGCTATGCTATGAAAATTAAGCTGCATAATAATTTATTTGTTTTCTTAATGATGAAAATTAAGTTTAAGGTAACATGAACAAAATATGATAGAAGAAAAGGTTAAAGGATTATGAAATTAAAAAAATAATAATAATAATGATATTCTTAAAAAAAAAAATAATAATCAAAACAATAGAAGAAACAAATATAAGATATAAAAATATTGAAAGAGGGTATGGAATTGATTTTTTTTTATTTTATAAATTATTTCAAATACAGTAAATAAAAAAAAGACCAGATCTAAGAGATAAAAAAGTTGAAAGAATATAAAATTGAAAGTCATTTGTGATTTTCTTACACCACATGTTTCAGTCTCCCCGTATATTCAATGAGAAAGGGCCCATGATGCAGACGGCAGACGAGCTTGACTTTGCAAGTGGAGGCCATCAACAGGTCTTCCCCTTCTTTCAATACGCACCATCGTTGCAGTGCTATATCTATCACAAAACCGCGTCAGACCACATTATGTCTTTTGTGCATATATAGTGTAACAAATCCATCATTTGATTTCCCATAATCAAAAAAGTTCAATTTCTTTCTCTCTCTCTCGATGTTCATCAGTAGAATATCAAGGCAGTACCGCTTTGGTGCGTATGCAGCCCTTCTTCTGCTTGAGATCCTATCCACCCGCCATCGTTGCAGTGCTAGAAAGAACAACAATGACTGCGCTCCTTCTTCTTGTGGCAATTTCCTTAATATTAGCTCCCCTTTTCGACTAAATACCGACCCCGGCAGCTGTGGCGACCGATTTATTGAGCTTGCATGTGAAGACAACGAGCGCCTAACATTGCACTTGAACATGGAAAAATATCATGTTAAGGCAATCAATTACAGTGACTCCACAATTCTACTTGTGGATGCTGCTGTTAAGAAGGATGATTGCTTCTCCATCCCTCATCATTCTCTTACAGAAAGAGAGCTCTACTCTTCGTATTTATATGATAATATTAATTATTATTATTATTATTATGAGTATAAATATTGGACAGAGAGTTCTGTGTTGACTTTTATATGTTGCGAAAATGAAATACTGAATCCTCCAGATCATATTATGGATACTTCTTCTTGCAAAAATGGCAGTGGTACTGCATATAATTCTTCTCCCAGCTGTGTCAACATGGAAGGCCATTCGTATGTCATGGTTGATGGGCTCATCAAGGATGTACCTGACTCATGCCGTGTAAATTTGATGTATACTGTTCTGAAAAATGTGACAAATATGTCGTATACAGATGTGCATGATATTATGGCAGATGGGTTCGAGCTTGATTGGTCCACTGGATCATGTAAGTCCCCTCTCTCTCTCTCTCTCTCTCTCTCAGCTTACCTCAAGTATATTTGCTTTATTTTATTGAAAATATGGTTTCCGTTTATGTGTTAAGGGTTTTAATCTACCTGTCAGCTTAATATTACAATTTTGTATAATATCAACACTGCTGACCCTTCTCTTCTCTCTTTATATGCAGCCTTAACGCCGTTGTATGGCTTGTTTTTTGAAGGTGAGGAGGAATATTATGGTCTTATATGTTCTGGCTCAATTCTACAAAAAAGATACATTTACTTTACGTATTTTCTTCGCAATTGAGGGGTTTTCTTCTCTCTCTCTCATTTATATTTTATTTTGGGGATTACAGCTAGCGATTGGATTGGTTGTCGAGTAACCTGGGGTGAGTTAATTTATTTTGTGTAATTAATAAATAAAAGATTACTGATATTTTTCTAATAAATAAATAAAAGACCCTGAAAAGTTTCAATCACATATGCTTTTATTTTGAATGAATAGTAAATCATTCTTATTCTTCTTTTGTCATTGTGTTTTTATTTGGCAGCTTCTTATTGTCGTGCTTACCGGTTCACCGCCCCTCCAGTTTTACTAAGTTTTCTCATGTTGTTTCTCGCTTCGACACTTGTCCTTATCCGTGAGTATTTTACTTTACTTTTATCAGCTTATAGTGAACCAATAAATATATCAGCGAACAAAAATTACAGCTTAACAAATAATTATTGCTCATGACTTGTTTTCATTGCGGTTGTATCCAATATTAGCTTTTACTTGTTTTCAGTAAATTTATTTAAATGTGGAAAATAATACGCCCTTGAAATTTAGATATTTCTTAGGAGCCCCCCAACTATGTCAAGTTTTCACTTCATGTTAATTTTTTTTTGGAATTGAAGAATTAGAATGCACAAATTAATCACACATATACACTCGCACATAAAATCAATGAAATATTTGTAAATTATTTTTATTTTTGGTACTAGGAATTTGAAATTTCAAAAAAAAAAAAAAACTTTCATGGATGCCTGGTTAAACTTTCAAAAGAATGAAGCACCATGATGAAAGTCACATGAAATTTTTGGAATGTTTTTTTTGTATTAACTTTTTTTTGTAATGTCTCTATACAGTGATATATCATGTGCTATTATTCCCATGTGGGCTTCCATGTCTTCTGACTTTACTCATCTATAAATGGAGAAGAAGACATTTATCCATGTACGACAACATTGAAAAATTCTTGCAAAGTCACGACAATGATCTCATGCCGATAAGGTACACTTACTCGGAGACGAAGAAGATAACCAACGGATTTAAAGACAAGTTGGGTGAAGGAGGATTTGGCTCAGTGTACAAGGGAAAGCTTCGTAGTGGTCGTTTCGTAGCAGTTAAATTACTGAGCAATTTAAAAGCCAATGGACAAGATTTTATCAATGAAGTTGCCACTATTGGAAGAATTCACCATGTCAATGTCGTGCAACTTCTAGGCTTCACCGTCGAGGGATCGAAGCGTGCTCTTATATACGAGTTCATGCCTAATGGGTCTCTTGAAAGGTACATTTTTTCTAGGCAAGGTAGCGTCCCACTAAGCAATGACAAACTTTATGAGATTTCTCTTGGGGTGGCTCGAGGCATTGAATATCTACATCAAGGTTGTGATATGCAAATTTTACATTTTGATATCAAGCCTCACAACATTCTACTTGATGAGAAATTTATTCCGAAAGTCTCAGATTTTGGACTTGCCAAATTGTACCCAACAAATAATAACACTGTTCCCCTCACTGCTGCTAGAGGGACAATTGGATACATGGCTCCTGAATTATTTTATAAGAATATTGGAGGTGTTTCATACAAAGCTGATGTCTATAGTTACGGGATGCTATTAATGGAAATGGTAGGAAGAAGAAAGAACTTGAATGCATTGGCAAATCATTCAAGCCAAATTTACTTCCCTTCATGGGTTTATGACCAAGTCAGGGAAGGAAATGACATAGAAGTACAAGAAGATGCCACAGAACATGAAAAGAAGACAACAAAAAAGATGATTATTGTAGCTTTGTGGTGCATACAGTTGAAGCCTGGTGATCGTCCCTCAATGCATAAAGTTGTAGAAATGCTTGAATCAGATGTTGAGTCCCTCCGAATGCCTCCTATGCCTTTTCTCACCCCACATCAGGTGCAAGAAGATGATGATAGAGCGAATCATGCAAAGTTATCAGATCCACCAAATGATTGCATTGACTCTTCATATCAGTTTGGTCGTTGATAAGTATGAATATAGATGTTAATTTGTATATGGTATTGCAAAAGTACTAATTATAACTTATAGAAGTGGATGATGATCCTTTATTTTAGTAATTTTTATTTAAAAATGTCCTTTTTCCTAATAAAATTGCAAAATGCTTTTCTTTTATTTATTCTGTTTCTCAACAATAATAATAATAATAATAGATTGAAACTAACATGAAATTGATAAAAGTGAATTATAAATATAAAGATTAAGCATGCTGTTTAAGAAAGACAAAGGGAGTAATTAGATAGTTATTTCGCTGCAATCATTTTGAAGAAAAAGATGTATAAACACAAAGAAGATAGTTGCAAGATGGGACCAGACTGCTTCTTTCCTTGGTTTCTTGTCTTCCCCTTTCTTTCATTGGTGGGGAGTAATCTTCACGCAATCTCTGTTTGATTTCCTTTCGTATTGATCGATCCAATTCGTAGCTAGTCTGTAGAGGAGTTGTGTAACAATACCATCATTTGGTTTCCCATAATTGAAAAAGTTAAATTTCTCTCTCGATGTTCATGAGTAGAATATCAAAGAAGTACCGCTTTGGTGCGTATGCAGCCCTTCTTCTGCTTGAGATCCTATCCACCCACCATCGTTGCAGTGCTAGAAAGAACAACAATTACTGCGCTCCTTCTACTTGTGGCAATTTCCTTAATATTAGCTAGTCCTGTATCTTATGTAATGGATACTTCTTGCATATAATTCTTCCTCGTCTAGCAGTGTTTCTTCTCCCAGCTTCATCAATATGGAAGGGTTTTCCTATGTCATGGTTACTCGGCCATGAAGAAATTCACAAATTCAAGTTAAATTATAGTTTAAAATCCCTCGTCCATGGATTAATTATGTGATCGATTGACACATTGGGGATCCTAAATTCATCACCTTCCCACATATTCAATTTTTCATATTGAATATGTGTTTGAGTTTAGTTCATCTACATCTTGGGTTTAAATAATAATAATAATAAGAGTTTAGGACATCTACATCGAGAATTGTGAGTGGTCATGTCCCATAACTCTAATCTTATTAACAATTAGCAATATTTACTATTTATATCCTTTTTTTTAACATGTTAGTCAAATTGTGCTGACTCAAAATTAATAATTATAGAATTATGGAGTTTTCTCTTACAAAAAATAAGTCATGTCATGAATAAACGATCGTGTGTTTTGACTCAAGCATACTGATCATAACCTTTTGGATCTTTTTATTTTTATTATTATTATTATTATTATTATTATTATTATTATTATTATTATTATTATTATTATTATTTGTGTTTACATTGATCACTATCTCAATTACCTCAAATCGCATGCCTTATTTGGAGTAGAAACGTATAATAGATCGCAAAACTAAACTGGAAAAAAAAGACCTAAGAATTAATGCCTCCGATTTATTTATGAGAAGAACGATTATTAAATGGTTTTTCCTTATTTTTATCTTCTTATGATGCCTTTCATAAAATGAAAATAGATATTTATATAATCTTTTAGCTTTTTATAAAAAAAGTATTATATTGAAAAAAAGTAAATAGGAAATAAATCGAACTCTTTTTTATGTAATTTTTATTTTCAGTTCATCACCCTTAAATTATGCGGCAACAAATTTATCTCATGTCCCAGAGGAACATACAATGCATAGCTCACGCAACTCTCTTGCTATTGTTATGTTTTTAATGTAAAACATTCTTTAATTTGTATATTAAAATATTATGTTGAGGCAATCAATTACAATAAATCCACAATTCGACTTGTGGATGCTGCTGTTCAGAAGGATGATTGCTTCTCCATCTCTCATCATTTTCTGTTAAGGAACCATCTCACCTAAAAGCTTAAGCTTTTAAGTGAGATGGCTCCATAACATGGTATCAGAGCCTGGTTGACCCAACGGTCACGAGTTCGAATCTCACCACCCCCATTCTATTTGATAAAAACTAAGCATAAGGTGATGTGGGCCTGTGCAAGTTTCAAGCCCAAAGGGCTTTCACTTGAGGGGGTGTGTTAGAGAATAATATAAATCATATTATGGGGCCTCACTTACAAGCTTAAGCTTTTAGGTGAGATGGTTCCTTAACATTTTCTTACAAAAAAAGAGCTCTCCTCTCCATATTTCTATAATAATAATTACTATTATCATTATCATTATAAATATTGGACAGAGATATGTGTTAACATTTATATGTTCCGAAAATCAAATACTGAATCCTCTCCGTATGTCCATGATATTTTGGCTGATGGGTTCGTGCTTGAATGGTCCAATGATGCTTATGTTGTCAGAGATCTGTACCGTACGTCCTCCCTCCCTCTCTCCCTCAAGTATTATGATTATGCAAACCATATTTGCTTAAGGGTTTAATATTATAAGTTTGTAAAATATCAACACTGTTGACCCTTCTCTTCTCTCTTTGTATGCAGCCGGTGTTCAACTTGTTTTTGGAAGGTGAGGAGGAATATTACGGTCTTATATGTCCGGGCTCAAGTCTACAGAAAAGATACATTTACTTTGCGTATTTTCTTAGCAATTGTGGGGGTTTTTCCGTTCTCTCTCTCAATTATATTACTTTTTTTAATTAATCATCAAGATGTAGCACACTGATTCATATTTTAATTTGGTGATTATAGGTATCTGTTGCAGATCAAGCCTCAGTTCATATTCCAGTTCCAGCGTGCATGGTGTCTGCATGGTGTTCCGCAGTATATGGAATCAATTGCAGATAAGGAAACAAAGAAGCAGCCGTGTCTCATAAGAAGACTTCATTCATCCTACTACTGATAGGATTTATATTCTAGTAGAATTGTAATCATAAACAAAAACTGGAGATAGTTTTCTCTATATATTTGTACAAATCAGTTGCAATTAATAAGAAACAGAGAAACTATTTTCCTCACAATTTCTCAGTATCAACTGGATAATTTGTCGAACTGGGGGTGAGTTAATTTATTTTGTGTAATTATAGCATTTTACAGAAAGAGTACTAATATTTTTCTAATAAATAACCCTAAAAAGTTTCAATCACATCCATATCAATGCTTTTATTATGAATGAATAGTAATTCATTCATCTTTTTCTTCTTCTTTTTTGTCATTGTGTTTTTATTTGGCAGCTTCTGTGCAGTGCAAAGAGATTATTTAAATTCTCTGAAAGTTTAATTTCTAGAGTCCTCTTGCCAGCAAAAGTGCTTACAGTTACAGATGGATACTTCTCATCTTGCTGGCAGAGATTTTGATAATAGTTCGGTTAATAATATATTTTGAAAAACAATTCAAAGGAAAAAATAGTAATAAAAATAATGAGTATTAAATATGATATGAAAAAGGATGAAATTGAAAAAAATAAAAATAAAATTATCTCAAATAAAATAAATAACAATAAAAAACAATTCAAAAGGAAAAAAAAAACGTTTCAAAAATGCTTTTAAAAAATATAAATTTTTATTTATACTTCAAAAAAAAACTATTTAAAAAAATTATCGCAACCATACTTTCAAACATGCAATTATACTTGTGACCTGTTAGCCAAACGTGCCGCCACATCATTAAAGAACCACCGTAAAAAGTAAGGTTTGGTTCAAGCTCCCCCATGTAGTATGTAGTCATAGAAAGGAAGTTGGAAATACTTTTTGATGTTTAGTTAGGCTATGAAAAATAAGTTGCATAATAACTTATTGTTTTTTTTTTTAATTTTGTTTCAGGTTTATGAAAAGAACATGAACAAAATATGATAGAAGAAAAGGTTAAGGGATTATGAAATTAAAAAAATAATAATTATATAAATTATTTTAAATAAAATAAAAAGCAATCAAAACAATAACAACCAAACATAAGATATAAAAATATTGAAAAAGAGTGTGAAATTGATTTTTTTTATAAATTATTTCAAAAACAATAAATAAAAAAAAGACCAGATCTAAGAGATAAAAAGGTTGAAAGAATATAAAATTGAAAAGAAAACCTTCAATTTTCTAAATTTTTCAAAAAAATACCAGATTTTAGAGATAAAAAAATAAAAAAGGATAAACTTGATTAAAAAAATTATAATTTCATAAATTATCTTAAATAAAATAAATAACAATTTAAAGCTAAAATAAAATATAAATAAAAAAATCTAATAATATTTTATTCAAACAATACCTGAATCCTTAAGTACAGGTCCTCTTCATCGCATTTAGAAATTTCAAAAATATCGAAATGGATAAAAAAAGGAGAGGATTAAGTGATAAATCATTTGTGATTTTCTTACACCACATGCATCATTCTCCATGAGCAAGGGTCCATGATGCAGACGAGCTTGACTTTGCAAGTGGAGGCCATCAACAGGTCTTCCCCTTCTTTCATTGGTGGCCGGGGAGTAATCAGTGAGACTATGACCATGCAAATATTTTGTGGCCACTGATTGATTTCCTTTAGTAGCAAAGCCATCATTTGATTTTCCATAATCAAAAAAGTTAAACTTCTCTATCGATGTTGACAGATTTGAGTCTCTCCCACGAAGAGTCTGCTTTGTTATATTGTGATAATCGAGCTGCTCTACACATTGCAGCCAATCCAGTTTTTTATGAGCGAACAAGACATATAGAAATGGATTGTCACTACATTAGAGATAAAATTCAAGATGGATCGATAGTTACAAAGCATGTGAATTCTGCACACCAACTGGCAGACATCTTGACAAAGCCTCTAGGAAAAGATTTATTTGTTCCTATGATTCGCAAGTTGGGAGTGCAAGATATCCACTCTCCAACTTGAGGGGGAGTGTTGAAGAAATTGTACTCTATTATTTCTGTTATTATTATTGTTATGCAATTAGTTATAATGTACAGCCAGCTCATACACAAGCCTTGCATGACTACTTTATTGTTACAATACATTGTATAAATACTCAGCTCATCAATGAATATAATACACACATTCAGAATTCAATTTTGTTCTCTAATTTCTACAATAAGAAGAATGCATTCATGAGAAATTATTTTTCTTCGGAGCCTTGCTTCGAGGAGTTGACAATCGATTGGCGTTTATTGCATCGATTTCTTTTTATGTTGTTTGATCTTATTATGTTTAATTTGTGGAGTTTCGGGTTTTCGTTTCGATAGGCATGTGCGGATGCTAAGTATTATGGGAATGTTGAAGTTTATAACATTTTGAAGGCCAGAGGAGCAAAGGCCCCGGTAATAAATTATCAATTTCTTTCTTTCGTTTTGTTGAATTTTCTGTCTGTTCTTAAGGTATGGTGTTGATGTATGTGGTATTATTTTAGAAAACTACCAGGAAGACACCAATGACTGTGGCAAATCCTCGAGAGATTCCAGAGTATGAGCTCAATCCATTGGAACTTCAAGTTCGGAAATCAGATGGCATTACAAAGGCATGATCCTACTCCTTTTCGATTTCTGTAATTTGTGATTGCTGTGAGAACATTATTACTATCTGTTAGCTTCCTAATGATGCTTGAAAGGAGACCTTGTTTAGATTATTGTAGATGATCTTGTGGGAATCGAAGTTTGACTCGCATATCCTCTGTTCCATAACAGAAGTGGGCAGAGAATTGCAACCTTAATAACCTCACTTCAAGTTCTTCACTTGTTAGAAATATGTGGTTTACAATTTCCTTTCATGTATTGCCATGATTATAAATTGATAAATTCTATGACAGGGAATGTTTCAAGTTGCTAAATGGAATGGCACCAAGGTTGCCGTAAAGATACTCGAAAAGGATCTTTGTGCTGACCCTGAAAGCATGTAGGTTCATCTTGAATAACCATTCTTCATCTGTGGTTAAGTAATTTGGGGTTGTAAGACTTGATAGAATTGAGCCCTAACATATATGTATTTTCTTTTTTTTTCTCTGTGGTAATGAATGGCAGAAATGCTTTCAAACATGAGCTGACCTTATTAGAAAAAGTTCGACATCCTAATGTGATCCAGTTTGTCGGTGCTGTCACCCAAAATATGCCCATGATGATTGTTGCGGAATATCATTCAAAAGTAAGCATGCTTCTCCCCTCTCTCATGCATGCTTTTTTTAGGTTTTCATTTCGTGGATTTAACTGTGGTATTTCTATATTTCAGGGTGACTTAGCAAGTTATCTATTGAAAAAGGGGCGGTTGTCCCCATCTAAAGCTTTGAGATTTGCTCTTGATATTGCCAGGCAAGTTTGAATTTCTTGCCCAGTAAAACTCTCTGCTTGTTCAATCACCGAATTCTGCATTTGTCCCCGAAAAAAGAAGCACATCACACACACACACACACAGAAGGAACAGTTAAGAATGCTTCCAAGTGACAGTGGTCCCATTTTATATTCCTCTGAGTAGTCTCTATGTTTTCCTCTTTTAAGATGTATGGATCGGTCTTTGTTATCAGGGGCATAAACTACCTTCATGAATGTAAACCAGATCCGATCATCCATTGCGATTTAAAGCCAAAGTAAGACAACAAATGCACAAGTTAATTTGTTGTGTAAATTGAAAACTGATTTGTGATGTACTGTTCTGTAATATTGGAAATTTTGGTAAGGTGCCAGAAATATTTTGCTGGATAATGGTGGTCTATTGAAGATAGCTGGATTTGGTTTGATAAGGCTGTCAAACATTTCACCTGACAAAGCTAAATTAGCACCGGGGACTCTTATTGACCATTCAAGTAAGTCTTTTTTACACTCTTACATCGTTATCCTCGCTTCCTTTTAAGAGCTCGGAACTCTTCATCTAATCTCATCATAACATCGCTGAGTGAATAACTTTAAAGGGATTACCGCAATGTATTCTTGACTTGAACTTAAGTGATGCTATTGCTTTCCGGATGTATACATGGCACCCTGAGATTTATAACAATGAAATATTTGATCGAGCGCGGACGCATACTCTTTCGGAGTCATTTTGTACGAGGTGGGACTTTGCGTCCTAATTTGGCAAGTCTGGTTGTACTTACTGTTTCCTTCATATGTATTACTTCAGAATTTGAGTGCTTTGAGTGGGGACGTTTCTTCTATTTGAGCTTAGATGCTTGAGGGAGTGCAGCCTTTCCATCCCAAAACTCCTGAAGAGGCTGTGAAGTTGATGTGCTTAGAGAAAAAAGAGACCGCAATTCAAGATCAAAGTAAGAAGTTACCCTCCGGATTTAAGAGAGTAAGTTTTGATTCGTCTTCAGTTTCTTTAGCATATTGAATAGGAAGTTGTCCCGAAATTAAGAATGTTGATGTTCATGCGAGGTTGATTGATGAATGTTGGCATTCGGAACCAGCTGTCGAACCGACCTTTTCCGAGATCATCACAAGACTGGATAGGATTTGTAGCAACCGCTCAAAACAAGGATGGTGGAAAGACACTTTTAAGCTCCCATGGTATGGATCTCTTGCCCAGTATCTCCGAAGCAGCAACACCGTTCGATTCAATGTTTAATGAGATTATTAATCAAGTGCGGGAAGTAACAAGGGAGGCAATTCAGTGGCATTTTCAAGAAGAGGAAGCTTGGAACAATTAAGACCGAGGATTTTGGTCGATCGAAATTAACAGCTTTTGGAGCTTAAATGTTACACGACGATCGGATCAAAATGAGTTTAAATGTTACAGCAGCAATATATGCTGCCATTGTTGGAATGAACATCATCACTGTCAAACAAAACTTCTTGTCATTGTTGCTCGAGATTAAATATGGAATAAACAGCAATATGACGACACACAAACATCCCTGGAAGATTGAGTGTTATATCCTAGCCTCTAATTTTATTTGTACTCCTTAATTAATCCTATAGTATTTGAAATCATTAAATAGTCCCTGGACTAGCGATGATTATCCTTTATTTTAGTAATTATTATTTCAAAAATGTCTTCCTTTTTCCTAATGAAATTGCAAAAAGATTAAGCATGCTGAAACTAATATGAAATTGATAAAAATGAATTATAAATATAAAGATTAAGCATTTAAAGCAAGCCTTCCCATTCCCCGCCCCCATTTTCTCTTCTCTCGTTTGGTCTCGCTCGCATCACATTTGGAAGGCTTGACTGTGCATGTGGCGGCCATCAAGAGGTCTTCCCCTTTCTTTCATTGGTGGGAAATTCCTGATTCGAATTTAAATATCGAAATGGATCAAAAAAGAAGAGGATTAAGTGATAAATCATTTGTGATTTTTCTACACCATATACATCATTCTCCATGAGCAAGGGCCCATGATGCAGACGAGCTTGACTTTGCAAGTGGAGGCCATCAACATGTCTTCCCCTTCTTTCATTGGCGGGGAGTAATCTTCAGGCAACTTCCTAATTCTTAATCAGTGAGACTATGACCATGCAATTATTTTGTGGCCACTGATTGATATCCTTTCGTATTGATGGATCCAGGATAATATTCGTAGCTAGTCTGTAGAGGAGTATTGCTCTCAAGACCACATTATATCTTTTGTGCATATATAGTGTAACAAAGCCATCATTTGATTTTCCATAATTAAAAAAGTTAATTTTCTCTCGATGTTCATCAGTAGAATATCAAGGCACCGCTTTGGTGCGTATGCAGCCCTTCTTCTGCTTGAGATCCTATCCACCCACCATAGTTGCAGTGCTAGAAAGAACAACACTTACTGCCCTCCTTCTTCTTGTGGCACTATCCTTAATATTAGCTCCCCTTTCCGATTAAGCAACGATCCTGAAAGCTGTGGCGACAAAAACTATGAGCTTGCTTGTGAAGACAACGTGCGCCTAACGTTACACTTGAAGATGGAAAAATATTATGTTGAGGCAATCAATTACAGTGACTCCACAATTCGACTTTTGGATCCTGCTGTTCAAAAGGATGATTGCCTCTCCATCCCTCATCATTCTATGTCCCCCTATGTGGATTTCTATTATAATAATTATTATTATCCTTATAAATATTGGAATGAGAGTTCTGTGTTAGCTTTTATATGTTGCGAAAATCAAATACAGAATCCTCCAGATTATATTATGGATATTGCTTCTTGCAAAAATGGTAGTGGTACTGCATATAATTCTTCTCCCATCTGTGTCAACATGGAAGGTCATTCCTATGTCATGGTTGATGGGGACTTCAAGGATGTACCTGACTTGTGCCGTGTAAATTTGATGTATGCTGTGCAAAAAAATGTGACAAATATGTCGTATACAGATATCCATGATATTATGGCAGATGGGTTCGAGCTTGGATGGTCCGCTTATATTGGTGAACAAAGTACTGTATTATGCAAACTATATTTGCTTTATTTTATTGATTTGTTTCCGTTTATGTGTTAAGGGTTTAAATCTACCTGTCAGCTTAATATTACAATTTTGTATAATATCAACACTGTTGACCCTTCTCTTCTCTCTTGAAATGCAGCAACCTTGTTCAGCTTCGTTTTAGAAGGTGAGGAAGAATATTACGGTCTTATATGTTCGGGCTCAATTCTACAAAAAAATATACATATACTTTACGCATTTTCTTCGCAATTATATGAGCTTTTCTTAAATTGATCATCAAGATTTTGCACGCTAATTCATATTTTATTTTGGTGATTGTAGAAATGGCCTGGATAACTTGTGTACCTTATCAAAGTGAGTTAATTTATTTTGTGTAATCATAGCATTTTACGGAAAGAGTATTAATATTTTTCTAATAAAATAAATAAAAGACCCTAAAATGTTTCAATCATATATGCTTTTATTTTGAATGGATAGAAATCATTCTTCTTCTTTTTTTGTCTTTGTGTTTTTATTTGGTAGGTTATTCTTGTTATTACCGGTTCACCACCTCTCCACTTTTACTAACCTTTCTCATGGTGTTTCTCCATACGATACTTATCCTTATCGGTGAGTATTTTACTTTGCTTTTATCAGCTTATAGTGAAACAATAAATATATCAACAAACAAAAATTACAGCTTAAGAAATAATTATTGTTCATGACTAATTCTCAATTATTAACAATATTTATTTTAAAGCATTAGAAAGTTCTTATAATTTAGAAATAATTATGGTTTGTCTCATAGACTTGCATGGATACTGTTTTCTTTTCAATTTCATGAGGTATGTATTAGAGTGTTGAGAGCCATAATGACCAGTTTTGAAATTGAAGAATTAGAATGCACAAATTAATCACACATATACGCTCGCAGATATAATCAATGAAATATTTGTAAATTATTTTAATTTTTGGTACTAGGAATTTGACATTTAAAAAAAAATAATTCATGGATGCCTGGTTAATCATCAGAAAGAACAAAAGCACCACGATGAAAGTGACATGAAAATTTTGGAATGTTTTTGTATTGACTTTTTTTTTTATAATGTCTCTATACAGTGATATATCATGTGCTGTTATTCCCATGTGGGCTTCCATGTCTTCTGACTTTAATCATCTATAAATGGCGAAGAAGACATTTATCCATGTACGACAACATTGAAAAATTCTTGCAAAGTCACGATAATGATCTCGTGCCGATAAGGTACACTTACTCGGAGATCAAGAAGATAACAAACAGATTTAAAGACAAGTTGGGTGAAGGAGGCTTTGGCTCGGTGTACAAGGGAAAGCTTCGTAGTGGTCGTTTCGCAGCAGTTAAATTATTGAGCAATTCAAAAGCCAATGGACAAGATTTTATCAACGAAGTTGCCACTATTGGAAGAATTCACCATGTCAATGTCGTGCGACTTCTAGGCTTCACCGTCGAGGGATCGAAGCGTGCTCTTATATACGAGTTCATGCCTAATGGGTCTCTTGAAAGGTACATTTTTTCTAGGCAAGGTAGCGTCCCACTAAGCAATGATAAACTTTATGAGATTTCTCTTGGGGTGGCTCGAGGCATTGAATATCTACATCAAGGTTGTGATATGCAAATTTTGCATTTTGATATCAAGCCCCACAACATTCTACTTGATGAGAAATTTGTTCCGAAAGTCTCAGATTTTGGACTTGCCAAATTGTACCCAACAAATAATAACACTGTGCCCCTCACTGCTGCTAGAGGGACAATTGGATACATGGCTCCTGAACTATTTTATAAGAGTATTGGAGGTGTTTCTTACAAAGCTGATGTCTATAGTTACGGGATGTTATTAATGGAAATGGTAGGAAGAAGAAAGAACTTGAATGCATTGGCAAATCATTCAAGCCAAATTTACTTCCCTTCATGGGTTTATGACCAAGTCAGTGAAGGAAATGATATAGAAGTACAAGAAGATGCCACAGAACTTGAAAAGAATACAACAAAAAAGATGATTATTGTAGCTTTGTGGTGCATACAATTGAAGCCTGGTGATCGTCCCTCAATGCATAAAGTTGTAGAGATGCTTGACTCAGATGTTGAGTCCCTGCGAATGCCTCCTAAGCCTTTTCTCACCCCACATCAGGTGCAAGAAGATGATGATAGAGCTAATCATGCAAAGTTATCAGAGCCACCAAATGATTGCATCAACTCTTCATATCAGTTTGGTCGTTAATAAGAATGTTTTAATCAAGTATGCATGTAGATGTTAATTTGTATATGGTATTGCAAAAGTACAAAACATGCTTATAGAAATGGATCATTTTTCACTTATAATTACATCAATAAAGCCTAATAATTTTATATATGGCACAACTAGCCTGATCATTTTTCATGTTATTGACTTGAAAGATCTTTTTTCCACCGAAGAGACTTCGCGGAGCACATACAAGGGACTTGTTTGGTTAATAGAAATGCTTTCAATACTTTTATATCTTTTGGAGAGTTGTTTTATAAGCCTGCTTATCATAATTAAAGATGAGAAATAATAATTCAGTATTGCAGATTTAATATGTTTGATCATGGGATATGTTTTATACTATATAAAATGTGTACTGAAGGATATTGATTGGATAGTGAAAACCAACAATATTAAGTTTGTAAGTAAACAAATTTAAAAGAGCAAGGATGTAAAATAATATTTAATTTGACATATAAACAAAAAATTTAACATTTAAGGAAAAATTAAAAAAATCCTTGTACCTTTTTTTAATGGATGGGCTAAGACAATAAATATTTAAATTAAAATGTAAGAAACCCTTCATAAATTAAGCGGAAAACAAGTTAAGAATATATTTTAAAACTTCTTCAACTTAAAAATATTTTAAAACTTTTTTAAACTAATTCAAGTTAGGAATATATTTTTACATTAAAGGAGCAATCTGATTTTAACCTTAGGCCTGCCCCTTTGGATTTGGATCTGCCATTACTAGTGGTCTTGTTTTCATTAAGTTATTAGCTATATCACTTGTGTTTTATCATGGGTTATATTTTTTTTTCAAAAAAATATTGGATGTATACGCTATTTTGATTTTTTAAAATAAAAAATCTAAAGTGTAAATACAAGAGTCTATGCAATCATCTAGTTAAATAAATTAATAATCATTTATGTAAATAGATAAAAAAAAGTCATTAAAAATTATCAAAAGAAAAATTAAAACAATTAAGAGATGAATATAGAGTAAGATATTCAATCACATAAATTAAGATATTCACTTGATTGTAGTTACTGAATTTTTTTTATTTAAAGCAATAAAAATATTTATAATACAAATACAAATAATATCAAACATATTAGATCTGTAGTATTAAATTATTATTTCACATCTTGAAAGTTTTCTCTTGTTTCTTACGAAAATGATCTAAAAACACAAAAAATATTTTATTTAAAGTACAAAAAATCTATTATATTATTTTTTTTTCAAAAATGCTTTTGAAGCACAATGCCGAACAAGGTCACAACAATGTAATTTATTAATTAATGAACAACAAAAAACTACTCTTCACCTACTCCTATTACACATTGTACTTTTCTTTTCTTTTCCTTTAAAAGATTTATTTTGTCTATTTTATTTTTTAATATTGAAATGGTTGTAAATTGATAATATTATTTATCTTTTTATAAGTTTGTATGTTTGTCAGAGTAATCTAGGTTGCCTATATTTACAAGTTTGGTGTGATGAAGTATTGTTTTTAATTGAATCTCACTTTTTTATTGTGTATTTTTTTTATATTTTTAAAACTATTTTTTTAATGTATTAAAAAAATAGTTTTAAAACAAAGCTATTTTACTAAATTTTATAAAGTCAATGGATTTGTACATTGATATGGCTAGTTGATATGATTCGTTGGTCTAATGAGTTTAACTTTTTTTTAATTCAACCATAAATAGTTGTTGGATTAATTGAGAATTTAATTTTTATAAATGGTTTTGTTATGTTTTTTTTAGAGGATATTTCTTTTCAAAAAATATCTAGGAAATGGGTTGGTGTTTGATTTTGTAATATTTTATTTTTATGATTATATAGTTAAATAAGAAAAAAGTTTTTTTTAAATAAAATTATAATCTTAATCACTTTTCTGATTCAATGTTTAATGTGATCATTAATTAAGTGTAGGAAGTAACAAGGGAGGCATTCAGTGGCATTTTCAAGAAGAGGAAACTGCTATATACAAAGGCTAAGTACATAGTGTTTCATTATAGCAATTGCAACATTATCTCACTTTCTTCTATGTTAAAAATATCTTGAGATCTTATATGTATTTATTAATATATATGATCATCTTTTTATTATATGCACGCACCCGGTTTTTTATTTACAATAATATTTTTTAATTGATGTCAAAAAATATATTAATAACACCTACACACTCATTTTTTGCGTTAGAAAAAATTATTCAACCCACAGCGAGGAGATTCGAATAGACGTGTAAACACTTTATTTTATATATATTGACATATATGTTTCTTGATTTATTTAATTAATAGCTAGCACTACTAAAAAAGGGGGGCGTTTGCAACGGAATTTTGTTTAGCAACGGATTTTCCGTTGCTAAACAAATTCCTTATTTAAAAAAAGAGACATATGTGTTGCAACGGATATTCCGTTGCAAGTTAAAACAATTTGCAACGGATAATCCGTTGCAATATATAATTATCTTGCAACGGATTATCAGTTGCAAATTAAATTTGCAACGGATTTTCCGTTGCAATAAAAAACCATTTGCAACGGAAAATCCGTTGCAAATTAATCTGAAATTGCAACGGATTTTCCGTTGCAAGATAAAACAAGTTGCAACGGAAAATCCGTTGCAATATATAATTATCTTGCAACGGATTAAATTTGCAAAGGATTGCAATTTTAATTTAAGTTTGCAACGGATGTTCCGTTGCAATGTTAAACCATTTGCAACGGATACTCCGTTGCAAATAAAAAATGAAATTGCAACGGATAATCCGTTGCAAAATTCAAAATGCAACGGCACCGTTTTAATTAATTGATGTTCGTCTGTGTTCCTCCCTCGATCTCTCTTCCTCCTCAGAACAAAATTAATTGGTTATAACCTCGTCTTCCCTTCTCTCCTTCTCTCTACTGGCCCGTTCCATCACCTTGCCCCGTTCCAGCTCTAGCTCCCGTTCCACCTTGCCGCCGTCGAAGTTGAGTTATACAATAGACCGGTCTGCTCTCTCTCATTCTCTCTCGTTCTGTCTCTTCTCTCTCGCACTGCGCTCCATCGATATCTCTCTACTGAAAACACCGTTGTGAACAGTGAAGGCAACGATCTCCACCTTGCCAGCTTCGATCTTCAGGTACCCAGTAGACCCATCACCACCACAACGAAGATCTGCTTCCGGTGTTGCCTGCACTCACGGTACGGTCAACATTTCCATTTTTTAAATTCCTTAGTTTCAAATTTTGTTTAGGGTTTAGTTGCATTTCATTTCCTGCATTTTATCTTCTTCCCTACACCGAGCTTCTTTTTTTCTTTTTCATTTTCCAAAATTAATTATCTTTTTTTCCTTTTCATTTTCCAAAATTAATTATCTTCTTCCCTACACCGAGCTCCATCTGCAGTTTCAGCAGCCTTGCGGGTGCTTCCCTGGAAAGGTTCTAGTTCCTGCAGTTGTTGATCAGCTTCAGGGACAGACATTTGCTGCATTGCAAGTTTTGACGGTAATGTTTTGATTATCAATTTTTTTGAGTGATGGTGAGGCAACCAGTGTGTATAAACTGTATAGAAAAATGCGGATTACCAGTTTAAATTTTTTCCTGCAATTTATTTTTTCTCTAAGTGATTAAACATATTTGAATTTTCATATTAAATAACTTTCAATATATGTGCTATTTTTTCCCCGGACAGTTTCTTTTGTTTGTGGAATAGGATTTTATGTCTTTTTCTTTGTTGAATATATGCATGGTATTTTTTCAAGAAAAAAACTCTGTATCTTGAAGTTTTATGTTGTACAGTAGGAATTAAACTTCTTGTGATTAGCAACTAGGCAGGTGGGATTTGAAAGAGGAGTTCTGATATAATTTTGATTTGCATAGGATGATTGAGATCATGTGTCCAAAGGGATATAGGCTGGAATGTTTTAAATCTTTGCGCTGTGGTTAAAAATAAAGTAGGAGAAAAGAAGTTTTTACCAAATTGATGGTTAAGAAAGTTGCTTGCCGTAATGTACTTAGCACATTGATGTCTTCTGAAACCGGAATGTGGTGAAGTGAAAATGTTTGCATGAGTTCTTATACAGGTTTCGTATCCTGGATTTAGATTTTCTTACTCAAAGGTTGAGCATTTCTTGTCTTAGACTTGAAGAAGCATTTGTTCAATGCTGTGCATACGTTGAATTGTGTTATAGTGAAGTGAAATTGTTAGCATGAGTTCTTATACAGGTTTCATCCTGGCTTTAGATTTGCGTGCTCTAGAAAAGCTTGCATATTATTTATATTGCATGCATAGACTTTTTTTTATTTATGATCAGGATCTGTTTTGTAAAAAACATTGAAAAAGCCTCATATTCAATTTTTTTACCAAAAAAACATTTATCCAACCGCCACTACGCAATGCAAGGAATAATAGGCTAGTGAAGTATTGAACCAGCCAACCAGGTAATATCTTATTTTTATTGTCTCGTGGCACACTTGTTTATTCCTTGCATTGCCTAGTGGCGGTTGGCGGTTGGCGGGTGACATGGACAAGACATTTTCCAGGAACAGGGCTTTTTTATTCTTCATTTTTTTCAATTTTATTTTTTAATATTAAATTTTTATTTAATTTAATATTTAATAATGAATTAATTGTGAGTTGGTATTCATATTTTTATCATATAATAAAATAAAATAAAAAACTAGTAGATTTCATAATACGAGTTGCGGGATTGAAAAGTTAACAAGGGTGAAATTGAGTTTTTTTTCTTTGAGTTTTTTTTACCTAGTCAGCTGATAAAATCATGTCCAGACAGCTCTTGCACAATTTAATTTAAAATCCAGACTACTTAAATAATTGGGTTGCACAATTTAATTTAAAATCCAGACTACGTAAATAATTGGGTTGATATTTTATTTTATTTTATTCCTCTTTTTTTATTTTTATTTTTTTAAAATTCAGCTCTTGCATAATTTATTCCTCAACTCCATACTTTAATGATAGGATTTTATTCAATTTTATTATTTAATATTGATTTTATTATTATTATCATATTTTTTATTGTCCTCGTGTTTTTCTTGTAGGAACGACCATCGCATCAAATTTACCAACCAATTCATAAATTTGCTCATGACGCTACTACTTATGCGACTTGTCCTCATTGGTAAGTATTGTACTTTGTTCTTTTGTACTAATCGTGAAACATTAAAATGTATGCATACCATAAGAACCACAAATTGACACCTTAATTAAGCTTTATTATTCAAGACAAAGAAAAAATGGAAAATTCATTGCAAGAAGTTATCTCCGAGTTAATTTTATCACTTTGCTTTTGCTTATTTCCATTGGTATAGTTGCAGAAAATAAATCTTCAAATTTAGATATTTCATATCAATTCCTAACTATTTCATTTTTTTAACAGAAATACAAATCGATCAATAAACTATTTAAACACCCTATTTATCAAGTCCATAAAAGTTGCTGGCACATTTGTTAATCCAAAAGACATCACTAAGAACACATAATGACCATACCGAGTTCTAAAAGCTGTCTTTGGAATGTCTTCCTTCCTTATCCTCAACTGATGATACCCAGATCAAAGATCATTCTTAGAAAAGAATTGAGCTCCATGCAACTGATCAAACAAATCATCTATACGAGGGAGTGGGTATCTTTTTCAAACTGTCACTCGATTTAGTTGTCTATAATCTATACATAATCTTAATGACCCATTTTTCTTCTTCACAAACAACACTAGGGCTCCCCACAGGGATACACTCGGTCGAATGAACTTCTTATCTAATAAATCCTACAGTTGTTCCTTTAGCTCTCTCATTTCTACTGGCGTCATTCTATATGGTGTCATTGATATTGGTTCGGTACCCGAAACCAAATCAATAGAAAACTCAATCTCCCTATATGGAGGGCAATCTAGGTAACTCATCAGGGAATACATCGATGAACTCCTTAACTATAGGGACTTGGTCTAACTGGCGGATTTCCTTATCTACATCCATTATGTATGTTAGGTAACACTGTACCCTTTTTCTTGCCATTCTTCTCAAGATAGTTGACAACACAGTTGATGAAGACGCAACCTTAAAACACTAACCCCCTTTCTCCATCTAAATCAAACACTACTTTCTCACCCCAGCAATTTACTAAAGCCCTATGCTTTGACAACCAATCCATTCTCAAAATCAATCATATCTAAAACATTTAAGTCTCCCACAATGATCTTATCTCCAATTTCTATCTCACAATTTGGATGCACATACTTCACTAATATTGATTCATCTAAGGGGTACAAACTGAAATGGAAGATCCTAATAGAGTTGGTTGCCTATCTAACCTCATGGCAAAATATGGGGACACAAATGAAAGGGTTGCACCCGTATCAAACAAAACTTTTGCTTCAAAAGAGCAAAAAGAAAGAATATATTGAGGTGTGAATACATCACCCCTCCTATACCTTGCATTTCTAAATACACAATAAAGATATCATTTTGATTGTCATCTACTCGTATAGTATCAGCTACATGTTTATTCCTCGATATATTCTATAAGAAATAAGAGCATTTTTGTTATGCAGAACAATAAAAAATATAATTATGCGTTTCGGCTTAATTTTTACGCAAATTTATGCAATAAATTATTTTAGCCTGAAAGCATGTAGGTTCATCTGTGATTACTTGTTTTTTGCTGCTTCAGTTGTTCTTCATCTGTGGTTAAGTAATTTGGGGGTTGCAAGACATGATAGAATTGAGCCCTAACATATATGTATTTTCTTTTTTTTCTCTGTGGTATTGAATGGCAGAAATGCTTTCAAACATGAGCTAACCTTATTAGAAAAAGTTCCTAATGTGATTCAATTTGTTGGTGCTGTCACCCAAAATCTGCCCATGATGATTGTTGCGGAATATCATTCAAAAGTAAGCATGCTTCTCCCCTCTCTCATATAATAAGATCGCATGCTTTTTTTAGGTTTTCATTTCGTGGATTTACTGTGGTATTTCCATATTTCAGAGTGACTTAGCAAGTTATCTATTGAAAAAGGGGCGGTTGTCCCCATCTAAAGCTTTGAGATTTGATCATGGAAAAATATTATGTTGAGGCAATCAATTACAGTGACTCCACAATTCGAATTGTGGATGCTGCTGTTCAGAAGGATGATTGCTTCTCCATCCCTCATCATTCTCTTACAGAAGAAGTGCTCTCCTCTCCGTATTTCTATTATAATAATTATCATCATCATTATAAATATTGGCAAGAGAGTTCTGTGTTAACTTTTATATGTTGCGAAAATCAAATACTGAATCCTTCAAATTATACTTCTTCTTGCAAAAATGGCAGTGGTACTGCATATAATTCTTCTCCCAGCTATGTCAACATGGAAGGCCATTCCTATGTCATGGTAGCTGGGGAGATCGAGGATGTACCTGACTCGTGCCGTGTAAATTTGATGTATATTTTTCCAAAAAATGTGACAAATATTATTGCAGATGGGTTCGAGCTTGAATGGTCCAATCATATTATTTATATGCTATACCGTACGTCCTCTCTCTCTCTCAGCTTACCTCAAGTACTGTATTATGCAAACCATATTTGCTTTATTTTATTGCTTTGTTTCTGTTTATGTGTTAAGGGTTTAAATCTACCTATCAGCTTAATATTATAAGTTTGTAAAATATCAACAATGTTGACCCTTCTCTTCTCTCTTGAAATGCAGCCTTAAGGTTGTTGTTTAATATTGAAGGTGAGGAGGAATATTACGGTCTTATATGCTGGGGCTCAATTCTACAAAAAAAGATATATTTACTTTACGTATTTTCTTTGCAATTGAGGGTTTTTCTCTCTCTCTCTCAATTATATTACTTTCTTTTAATTAATCATGTCGAAGTGGGAGGGGGGTGAGTTAATTTATTTTGTGTAATTATAGCATTTTACACAAAGAGTACTAATATTTTTCTAATAAAATAAATAAAAGACCCTAAAAAGTTTCAATCACATATGCTTTTATTTTCAATGAATAGTAAATCATTCTTCTTTTTCTTTTGTCATTTTGTTTTTATTTGGCAGCTTCTTATTGTCCTGATTACCGGTTCACCACCACTCCAGTTTTACTAAGCTTTCTCATGTTGTTTCTTGCCCTTATCGGTGAGTATTTTACTTTGCTTTTATCAGCTTGCAGTGAAACAATATATATATATATCAGCAAAAAAACAATTACAGCTTAAGAAATTATTATTGTTCATGACTTGTTTCCATTGCGGTTCAATCCAATATAAGCTTCTACTCATTTTCATTAAATTAATTTAAATGCGGAAAACAATAAGTCCTTGAAATTTACATATTTCTTAGGAGCCCCCAACTATTTCAAGTTTTGATAAATTTGTATTATTTTTGCATCAATTAATGTATGTTCTCAATTATAAACAATATTGATTTTAAAGCATTAGAAAGTTCTTATAATTCCCTTTATAGTTTGTTTCATAGACTTGTATGGATAGCGTTTTTCTTTTCAATTTCATGAGGTATTTATTAGCATGTTGAGAGCCATGATGATCAGTTTTTGAGATCAAAGAATTAGAATGCACAAATTAATCACACTCGCACATAAAATCAATGAAATATTTGTAAATTATTTTAATTTCTAGTACTAGGAATTTGACATTTGGAAAAAAAAACTTTCATGGATTCCTGGTTAAACTTAAAAACAAATGAAGCACCACGATGAAAGTCATGAAATTTTTGGAATGTTTTTTGTATTGACTTTTTTTATAATATCTTTATACAGTGATATATCATGTGCTATTATTTCCATGTGGGCCTCCATGTCTTCTGACTTTACTCATCTACAAGTGGCGAAGAAGACATTTATCTATGTACGACAACATTGAAAAATTCTTGCAAAGTCATGATAATGATCTCATGCCGATAAGGTACACTTACTCGAAGATTAAAAAGATAACCAACGGATTTAAAGACAAGTTGGGTGAAGGAGGCTTTGGCTCGGTGTACAAGGGAAAGCTTTGTAGTTGTCGTTTCGCAGTAGTTAAATTATTGGGAAATTCAAAAACCAATGGACAAGATTTTATCAACGAAGTTGCCACTTTTGGAAGAATTCACCATGTCAATGTTGTGCAACTTCTAGGCTTCACCGTCGAGGGATCGAAGCGTGCTTTTATATACGAGTTCATGCCTAATGAGTCTCTTAAAGGTACATTTTTTCAAGGCAAGGTAGCATCCCACTAAGCAATGAGAAACTTTATGAGATTTCTCTTGGGGTGGCTCGAGACATTGAATATCTACATCAAGGTTGTGATATGCAAATTTTACATTTTGATATCAAGCCTCATAAAATTCTACTTGACGAGAAATTTGTTCCAAAAGTCTCAGATTTTGGACTTGCCAAATTGTACCCAACAAAAAATAACATTGTGCCCCTCACTGTTGTTAGAGGGACAATTGGATACATGGCTCCTTAGCTATTTTATAAGAATATTGGAGGTGTCTCTTATAAAGCTGACGTCTATAGTTACGGGATGTTATTAATAGAAATGGTTGGAAGAAGAAAGAATTTGAATGCATTGGCAAATCATTCAAGCCAAATTTACTTCCCTTCATGGGTTTATGACCAACTTAGTGAAGGAAAGGACATAGAAGATGCCACGGAACATGAAAAGAAGACAACGAAAAAGATGATTATTGTAGCTTTGTGGTGCATACAATTGAAGCCCAGTGATCGTCCCTCAATGCATAAAGTTGTAGAGATGCTTGAATCAAATGTTGAGTCTGTGCGAATGCCTCCTAAGCCTTTTCTCACCCCACATCAGGTGCAAGAAGATGATGATAGAGCTAATCATGCAAAATTATCAGATCCACCAAATGATTGCATTGACTCTTCATATCAGTTTAGTCGTTAATAAGTAAGAATGTAGATGTTAATTTGTATATGGTATTGCAAAAGTACTTGTCATAACCCAATTCTGGGTTATTCCCCTAAATCTATCCAAAATAAAACAAAAACAACAAAAATATATAAAAGGGTCTGACGTCGACAGAAAAAATCAAGGTGGAAATTTTGGACCTTTTTGAGAGGTCGATCGTACCTCTTTTGTGTCCAAAAACAAAAGAAAATGCATATTCAAAGCTAAATAATTTATTATTGGATAAATCTGCATAAAAATTAAGTCGAAAGACATAATTATATTTTTATGGGCCAGTTTGATTTAATCGCTGACCAATTTAAAGTGTAATTATGTTTATGGATTAATTCAGAGCCCAATTGAAGGATTTAATTAAGCGCAAGGACTTAATTATACTTTAAATTGGTCAAATTAATTTTATTAAGGGCTTAATTGGTGAGAAATTAAGTTTGGAATCCTCATTTGGGTTAAATTGAGAAGATTAGAATTTTCGGAGATGAAACATTTTTGGGTGAAATCGGAAGCCAAAATTGAAGAGAAAAACATCGTTCTTCTCGGTTTTCCAGTAAAAAAACTTTTTTGTCTCAACCCATATTTAATGTTATTTCAAATTTTTAATTAAAAAAAAACCTTACTTGTCGAGGCATTACCCGCAGCCATGCTGCAACCCACTACCACTCCTACAACACACAAACATCCCATTCCTGGACACCTCTCCCATGCCTAATTTAGTCTATAAAAAGGGAGAGAGCATTGAAAAAAAGGGGAGACCATCGCTAAACTGGAGGATGAAATAATACGGGGAAGACAACAAAAACACACACATACAGAGACGGGGATAACATAACAGAGGATAGACAGATGAGAGGAGGGACGATCAAATTTAGAGACAATCACGTGAAACCACAAAAAACCGACGGCCCCTCATCCTCTTCCTCGGCGCCGGCAGGACACCAGCACTGACAGCAACGGCTGGCAACAACAAGCCATGCAGCAGCCGACCCTCTCTCTCTCTCCTTCTCCTACAGCGCCGACAACTCTCTCTCTCCTCTAGCATTAGCTCCCGGTGAGCACCGACAGCTCCTCCCCCCCACACCAGCAGCTCCCTGGCAGGTTCAACCTTCTTGTCCAGCGCTGGCAACATAGCAGCAGCAAGCTCTAGCATAGACCAACCAGCTTTCGTCGCTCCTCCTGGCCACCATAGGAAGAACCACCTTGAACTCCTCGAACCGGCGGTAGTGTCCGGTGAGCCTCTCGTCTCCCTCCCTCAACCTCCCGTTTACTGTTCACCATTTGGTGAACAGTAGGGGGAGTGAATTAATTCACTACCCCACCCACTATTCACTGCATGTGAATAGTGGGACGTAACTTACATCCCATTGTTCACATGGTGAACATTGGGTGTGTCGGGCCGGACTTTGTGTCCGGATGGGCCACTGAAATAAGGCGGGCTGCCAGCCCACCTAGACTGGGAGCCCAACCCGAAGGGAGGTGGGCTGCCAGCCCTACAAGGGATGGGCTGGTTGGCCCATCCAGGCTTGCAAGCCCAGCCCACAAAAAAATAAAAAAAATAAATATATAAAATTTGCATAAAAAAGTAATTTTTTTAAAAAAATATAAACAAAAAATGTGTTGTTTTTGTGCATACGGCCAAATTCTAAGGTTTTTCCAAGCATATTTTTCGTAAAAAAATATATGTTACATCTTTCTCATATTTTGAACAAAAATTGGATATCGTAACCAGTTTATGATTATCCGTTGGAATTTGACCAAAATAACAAAATAATTTAACAATTACTTTTTTAGCTATCGCGGTGTAAAGTACACTCGCAGATAGTTGAAAACGGGATTTCAAAATGCAGTGTAAATTTTTTTGGATAAGTTTTCAGCTCCTAATGAGATAGAGACTCTCTCACGAAGAGAGATCTACCTTGAGAGTTAGAAAAGTCCATCGACTAAAAAATCAAACTTAGAAAAACAATCAAACAATAATACAGCTTGCCTTAGGTAGGGTGCACTAGGTGTCGCGACGATGATTTTTTGCACTTCGCGCCCCGCCATCCCTCGGATTGGGGAGACAACGACACGCAGTGAAAAAGGGGGTGTGTTTTATAGTCGTAAAAATTACGACTATAATTTTCAGGAGTCGCCACCTAGTATTACAGTCACTAGAAAACCTATTGGTCTGCGAAAGTCTTGGGCAAGGGGACTTGTTGTGCAAGGAGAAGACGCATCACCCCTAGTGCACCCTACCTTAGGTAAGCTGCATCGTTGTTTGATTGTTTTTCTAAGTTAAAAATTTTTACACTGCATTTTCAAAAAACTATTTTTGTCTGCGGGTGTACTTTACAATGTAATTTTACACCGCAGTTAAAAACCTTTTTTATCTACGGATGTACTATACAATATAATTTTACACTGTAGTAAAAACTCATTTTTATCTGCGGGTGTACTTTACGATGTAGTTTTACACCCCGATAGTTAAAACAAAAGAATTGTTAATTTTTTTTGATATTTTGGCCAAATTCCAATGGATAATCATAAATTGGTTACGATACCCAATTTTGTTTTAAAATATGAGAAAGATGTAACATTTTTTTTTTTACAAAAAAATATGATGGAAAAATCTTGTAATCCGGCCGTATGCACGAAAACAAACACATTTTTTGTTTTTTTTTAAATGTATTTTTTTGTTTTTGTTTTTTTTTAAATTCAGGCCGGGCCTGGCGTTTTTTTTTAAACGGGTCGGCCCAACAAAGATGGCCAAAGGCCCAACTTGCTGGGCTTGGGCTGGACCCGGCCCAACCAACGATGGTCGGCCCCGAGGCGTACCCACACACACTAACGACAACACGGATATATATATATATATATATATATATATATATATATATATATATATATATATATATATATATATATTCACGCTGCATGAATTAATTCATGCAGCGTGCACAGTAAAGTGGTGGTCGACCAGGCCACCACAAGAGCTTCACCATATCTAGCTGCCCGGGTAGAGGAGATCGAGGTGGTTCTCCCTGCGGTGGTGGCGTCGAACAACATAGAATATATATATTCACGCTGCATGAATTAATTCATGCAGCGTGCACAGTAAAGTGGTGGTCAACCGACCACCACAAGAGCTTCACCTGTTACTGCTGCCGGGTAGAGGAGATCGAGGTGGTTCTCCCTGCGGTGGTAGCGTTGAAAATGGCGGCCTGTGGTGGCCGGGAGGAGCTCCTAAAGCTGCCGGACTGTGCTGGAACCATTGCTGCTCTTCGTCCCCATTCGTTGTTGCTTTCGCTCACCGAGTTTGGAGAAAGAAGTCTGGAGTCTGCTCGGTGATGCCTCTGGCATGGGGTAGGAGTTGCTGTTGTGGTGGTTGACAGGAGCTGAAAGAGCTGGAGCTGCAACTGGTGTTTTTTAGAGAGAGAACGTCGCTGTAGGAGGGAGAGAGGGAGGGAGGATGGTGGAGCTGTGATGGGCTGTGAGAGAGATGGTGCTGCCGGAGTGGCTTCGCCGGCGATGGAGATGACGGGCTGCTGTTTCCGAGGG
Organism: Salix viminalis; assembly: GCA_029228465.1. Taxonomy (NCBI): domain Eukaryota; kingdom Viridiplantae; phylum Streptophyta; class Magnoliopsida; order Malpighiales; family Salicaceae; genus Salix; species Salix viminalis. Next base: position 2,223,350 of record CM055442.1, read on the forward strand.
AGGCGAGAGGGGGCTGTTTGTTTTTTTACGTGTGGCTTATCTGTGCCCTGTCACATAAATTTTCCCTATTTTCACCTTGTTTCTGTGTTCAATTGTTCCCTGTCACTATGTATTATTTCCCCTGTTTTTCATCTATTTTCAGCCCCGTTTTTCTCAGTTCCCCCTAGTTTTCAGCCCCGTTTTCTTAGTTTTTTCCCTTGAGGTTTTTCGTCTGTCTTTCCCAAAAAATTTCTCCTCTGTTTTTCCCGTGACAGTCCCTCACTGTCAAAATTTTTCTTCCCTCCTATTCCTGTCTATTTCTCCCCCCCGTGAGAGTCCCTCACTGTCATAATTTTTCTTCCCCCCTTTTTCTATGTAAATTTCCTTCCCTTTTATAGGCGACCTGCAGCATGGTGAGGCATGGGGGAAGTGTCCAAAGTATGGGGTATTGAGTGTGAGAGTGGGTTGTAGGGCATGGTGCAGCTGGTATGGCCAAGCATGGCTGCTGCCATGGCTTCGGTAGTGTTGTTTGTTTTTGTTTTTTTTTGAAAATTTAAATAAATAGGTTGTGACAAAAAAAAGTTTTTCGATGAGTAAAACCAGGAAGAACGATGTTTTTATCTTCAATTTTGGCTTCCGATTTCACCCAAAAAATTTCATCACCAAAAATTCTGATCTTCTCAATTTAACCCAAATTAGGCTTCCAAAACTTTAGATAGTAAGCGTTGTAAAGTAAAAAGAGAGTGGATTTATTATACCAAGAAATGGTTGATCCATCCAGTAATGAGAATGAGGGCTTTAAAGCACACTAATAAAGGAATGGTGAGATAGGGCTAGAAAGCGCACTACCTAAGAATTGAGGCCTAAGAAGGACACTCAAAAAGGATGGAAGATGATGATGTTTTTGTATGATACAGGAAAATGGTCTCATTGTAATGGGTGACATACCCAGGTGAGAATGGTGAAGATGGTCTCATTGTAATGGGTGACCTACCCGGGTGAAAGTGATAGATATGGTCTCATTGTAACGGGTGACCTGCCCGAATGAAAGTGATAGGGATGGTCTCATTGTAACGGGTGACCTACTCGGGAAATATGATGGAGACGACCTCGTTGTAATGGGTGACCTACCCAGGTGAAAGATGGTGAAGATGGTGTCATTGTAAGGGGTGATCTACCCGGGTAAAAGTGATAGAGATGGTCTCATTGTAACTGGTGACCTGCCCGGGTGAAAGTGATAGAGATGGTCTCATTGTAACGGATGACCTGCCCGGGTGAAAGTATAGAGATGATCTCATTGTAATGGGTGACCTACCTGGGAAAAGTGATAGAGATGGTCTCATTGTAATGGGTGACCTACCCAGATGAAAGATGGTGAAGATGAAGATTTCATGGGATGGAAGATAGGGCTAAAAAGCGCACTATCTTAATTTATGGTCGAGGGTTGAGAAATGCGCTCGATGATGAGGGGAAAATAATCGAGGGTTGGGAAACGCACTCAAAGATGAAGGGAAAATAGAGCTGGAAAGCGCACTATTTTAATTGATGGTCGAAGGTTGGAAAACGCACTCGACGATGAGGGGAAAATAATCGAGGGTTGGAAAATGCACTCGAAGATGAAGGAAAAATAGGGCTGAAAAGCACACTATTCACATTAATGGTCGAGGGTTGGAAAACACACTCGACGATGAGGGAAAATAATCGAGGGTTGGAAAACGCACTCGAAGATGAAAGGAAAAATAGGGCTGGAAAGCGCACTATTTTAATTGATGATCGAGGGTTGGAAAATGCACTCGAGATGAGGGGGACATAGGGTTGGAAAGCGCACTATTTTAATTGATGGATCGAGGGTTGGAAAACGCACTCGAAGATGGAAAATAGGGGTGGAAAGCGCACTATTTTTGTTGATGGCCGAGGGTTAGAAAACGCACTCAAAGATTAGGGGGAAATACGGCTGAAAAGCACACTATTTTAATTGATGGATCGAGGGTTGGAAAATGCACTCGAAGATGGAAAATAGGGCTGGAAAGCGTACTATTTTTATTGATGGCCGAGGGTTGGAAAACGCACTCGAGATGAGGGGGGAAATAGGGCTGGAAAGTGCACTATTTTAATTGATGGATCGAGGGTTGGAAAACGCACTCGAAGATGGAAGAGATAAGGCTGGAAAGCGCACTATCTGAGTTGGTTGATGGCTAGAAAGCACCCTCAAACAAGGAAAGAGATAGGGTTGAAAAACGCTCTATCTATGTTGATGAAAGGCTTGCAAGCGCACTCATGGAAGTGAAAATAGTCAGGGCTCGAAGGCGCACACAAAATGATGAATGAATGTTTGTAAATTACAATCCCTTCAAAACATTTCCTAGATTTCTCAATGGGATGCAATGCATGATGATGCATGTATACTTACCTGAGAAATATAGGTCCCCTTTCTACTTCATGGTCTTCTCTTTTCGAGGTTTGGATCTCTGGCTTTGACGGCTTCTCACTTCTGTTTACTCGAGCCGCAACTTATGAATTTGACCACTGGATATGACAGACCTTCAGCCTATTCATATGCCTCCCTCTGCTTAAGGACTTGGTTTTGTTCAACATTCTTTGAAAAGGAATACTGGAGTCAGTTTCAACTGCATTTGTAGATTGCCCCCCCAGTCTGGTCATGCCCCATAAGTGTTTTGGGCTTCAAGTGTAGTGTTTACATGAAAAGAGTTGGTTATTTGCAAAGACTGTGTTTCATGTGGGATTTTTGGAATTTCAAAGTCATTCCAAATGTCGTAACCCAATTTTTGGGTTACTCCCCAAAAATAAAATAAAAGGGGTTTGGCGTCGGTAGAAAAATCACGGTGAAATTTTGAATATTTTCTGAGCTGAATCATATCTCTTTTGTGCCCAAAAATGAGAGAAAATACAAATTTGAAGTAAAAATTAAGTCAAAAATCATAATTATATTTTGAATAGGCCAATTTGATTTAATCATGGGTCAATTTAAAGTATAATTATATTTTGAAATTAATTTAGGATCCAATTGAAGGATTTAATTAAGTGCAAGGACTTAGTTATACTTTAAATTGGTCAAATTAATTTTATCAAAGGCTTAATTGATGAAAAATCAAATTCTTGAGTTTAATTCGGGCTCAATTGAGAAGATTTTAATTTTTGGAGACCCAATTGAATTTTTCCAAGCTAATTTGGCATAATTAGGGATCAAATTGAAGACAATTGAGAGTTTAATTGTCAATTGAGGGTCAAATTGCGTGAATCAGAAGTAAGGGATCAAAATGAAAAAGGCGCGTAAATTTAAGGCTAACATTGAATTTCTAATGCGGGAACAATTGCACAAAATTAAAAGTTCAAAGTCAATTGGGGGTGCAATTAGAACAACTACAAATTGAAGGACCAAATTGCATTTTCACTTCCTTCCAAAACAACACCCGCCGCTGCCTTTACCTGCACGCCTGCCGACCAGCCATCGCGCCTGCCGACCAGCCACCATTGCAGGCACGCCATCTGCTGCAGGCCACCACGCTGACCAGCTAGCCACCGTAGCAGGCAGAAATTGCCTATAAATAGTAGCCATGAAAGGGGGGAGGAAAGGGAGAAAAAAATTACACAGGAGGGGACGTGACAGAGGAAAAACACAAAGAACATAGGGAGCAGAAATTTTACGAACAGAGGAGTAGAGTTACGTGGGGGAGGAGAAGAGAAACAGAGGAAAAAACATAGAAAAAAGAAGAAGAAAATTCCAGGAAAATTGGCAGAAGTTTTGGGGAAGAAGAATAAGGAAATATCACGCAAAATAAACGATCACCTTCATCTTCCTCGGTCTCAGCCTCAGCCATCTCTCTTAGTCTGCAGCGCCCCTTTCTCTCTCCCCGACATGGTTCTCTCTCTCTAAAAAACGGATGTGATGCAGCTCCTTTTCTCCTCTGATAGTAGCCAGCCGATCACCAAGGACCATCACACCATCACCGGCGATCTCGCCGTGAACTCCAGCAGTTGCAGAGGCAGCACCGGCAAGCAGTAGCAACGGGGACGACGCAGAGGCAGCATCAGTCCAACAGCTTCAGGAGCTCCTCCCGGCCACCACAGGTCACCATTTTCGACGCCACCATGACAGGGAGAACCACCTCGACCTCCTCTACCCGGCGGCAGTATCAGGTGAGCCTCTCGTGGTGGTCGGCCGACCACCACTTTACTGTGCACGCTGCATGCAACGTGAATATATATATATATATTCTGTGTGTGTTGGGTGGGCTGGGCTGCTCGCGGCCAGCTCAGTTGGCCAGGCCGGGTCCAGCCCAGCCCAAGCTCTCATAGTTTGGCCCTTGGCCCAACTTGACTGGGCCAGCCCACTTGGATGGGCCAGCCCAGCCCGAATTTAAAAAAAATAAAATGAAAAAACACAAATTGACAAAAAAAATATTTTTATATTTTTCTTTACTACTATTGTTACTACAAAAAATTTCAAAAATATGAAATGTGTTGTTTTCGTGCATACGGCTGAATTCCATGATTTTCCAAGCATACTTTTTGTAAAAACTTTTGCATCTTTCTCATGTTTTAAAACAAAATTGGATATGGTAACCAGTTTATGATTATCCATTAGAATTTGGCCAAAATATCAAAAATAATTTAACAATTATTTTGTTTTAGCTTTTGCAGTGTAAATTTACATTGTAAAGTACACCCGCAGATAAAAAAAATGGTTTTTGAAAATGCAGTGCAAAATTTTTAACTTAGAAAAACAATCAAACAACAATGCTGCTTACCTTAGGTAAGGTGCACTGGGGGTGATGCGTCTTCTCCTTGCACAACAAGTCTCCTTACCTAGACTCTCGCAGACCAATAGGTTTCCTAGTGACCGTAATACTAGGTGGCGACTCCTAATAATTTTTACGACTATAAAACAACCCCTCATTTCACCGCGCGCCGTTGTCTACCCCAAATCACGGGGGATGGCTGGTGCGAAGCGTGAAAAAAACGCCGTCGCGACAGATGGCGACTCCACTGGGGACTTGCTGGACTGAGCTTTGTCTGTTTAATTGTTTATTTTTCAGTTCATTATTTTACACGCATTTTTACTACTTTAGCATGCATTTTACTTTCGATTCATGCATAACATCTGGTTTGAATTAATTTCATCATGCATTTTAATTTCCTGAATACACCCAATTCTAAGTTAGGTGGGGATTAGCGGTTTGCCTTCATGACTTTCAGTCGGGGTTCAGATTCGTGAAACGTCCAACTATGAAATGAGTGTTTACTCGATGATGGCGATCACATTGTGCCCCAACCATTTCTTGTAAACCCCCACACCGCCTTCACGTGAGGCGGTCACTGGGCAGTTCATAGATCCTTTGAGACCAGGTAGAAAGCTTACCCCTCATGTAATGACCTAGAACTTGTCTTTAGGGTACAAATCCTTTGATAATTCACCTATCATGTATGTACATACATTTACATCCACATGCATACGCATCTATCATTTCATTGGCAGGCAGAAATAGGTTCCCAAAGAGCTTCGGTTCCTCACACTCAACTTGGTCAAAGAAATATGGATAGAAGGATGTGCTTATCGCCATGTTCAATCTGAAAAAGCTGAATTCATGAAAACCAGTGTAGCTTGCCTTGTCGCTTACTTGAGCGAGCATTGAAATGACCTCTACAAAAATTGTACCAGTGTTGGAAAATGAAGTTTGCTTCCATGATTGCCTCTTGTTCTAGTCATATCTGCACATTATATTTCAATTTGGACTTATTATCAACTTTGCCCACATTACCACAAGATCTATTGTTAAACGAGTTTTGTCCAATAATATCATGTATTTTCTTGTGACTATGATGTGTCCAATATAAGTGCGTCTTATACCCTTTCCATCCAATTCATACATGATCCCATGATTTCATAAAGATTTTTGGCAAATCAAAGTCTAGTATGAAAAGAAATGTCAATTTATTGTTTGTTTAACAAATGTGTTCTGGGAATTCAAAGGATTTTCATTGAAGGGTGATCTCATATCCCAAAAATCCACATAATAAAGCTAAGCTTTTAGCTAAACCAAATAATCCAAACAAATCAAAAAATATTTTGCATGGAAAAGCAAAGTCTACCAAACCCGAATGCATGTTTTTGAAATGAAGAGAGGCCATCTTTGATATGCCTTCACGAAGTCTCAAATACCCTTGCAGTCCCTATTTGAGCCTGATAATTATTTCTTGATAATTAACCCTGACAAGGATCACACCCTACACTGGGGGCAAGTGCGAAGAAAAAAAAAGAAAAAAAAAACTTTTTCAATCCACAAATTAGTCCTCAATGTCAAGAGATACCCAAATAAAATTGGAGGGCCATAAACATAAAAGGGGTTTGAGTACATTACGACAAATCGAGTCAACATGATAGTACTAAAAACCCATGATAAAAGGCCCAAACAAAATACTGGGGGGCATGTCTAGGAAAAAAGCTTAAACAAAGTGCTGGGGGGCATGTCTAGGAAAAAAGCTCAAACAAAGTGCTGGGGGGCATGTCAAGTCATGAAAATCAATCATAAGGACTAAAAGGAGTTCTAAGAGTGAGCACTAAGTGATCCTTAGTCTAGAAAACCCTCAAATACCTTTTGAGCCTTCAAATATTTATTTTTTGTAGCCAGCAACCTGAGCCTACATTACAAGCCTGATAAAGCCCTTTCTGATCAAATATGAGTATTCTGGATCGATAGACAATGCTTTTCCATGTGAAACAAGCCATACAAATGCTTCACCAAACTTGATCGAAGCCTTTTTGAAATACAAGACATGCAAACAAGCATCATTTCACATTCTTGTCAAAATCAATATAAAACTTGATAATGAGATCACTTGAATTCTTTCGAGAACAAGTTTGTTTAAACAAACATCAAAATGGTTTTTGTGCTTGGAATGACTTTGAAATTCCAAAATTTTTACATAAAATGATTTTTGCAAATAACCATCCCTTTCGTGTAAACACTTGAACCCTAAAACACTTGTGGGGCATGAACAGACTGGGGGGCAATTTACAAATACAATTGAAGCTAACTCCATCATTCCTTTTCAAAGAATCCGGGTCAAACTCAAAGGGTCAAACACAATCTTTGCAAATAACCAACCCTTTTCATGCAAATACTACTCTTGAATCCCAAAACACTTGTGAGGCATGGCCAGACTGGGAGGCAATCTATAAATGCAATCGAAGCTGGTTCCATCATTCTTTCTGGTTCAAACTCAGGAGAGCATGTTGATGTGGAAAATCTATCATCTCCAGTGGTCAAAATCTTAAGTTACAGCTCGAGTAAGCAGAAGCGAGAAGCCGTCAAAGCCAGAGATCTGACCCAGGAAAAGAAGGTCAAGAAGAAGAAAAGGGGACCTATATCTCTCAGGTAAGTATACATGCATCAACATGCATTGCATCCCCATTACGAATATAGGAAATGTTTTGGAGGGATCGTAATTTACGAACCTTCATTCATCATTCTTGTGTACGCTTTCAAGCTCCCACCTTTTCCATTTTCTTAAATATGCTTTTCAGCTTTATCTCTTTCTCGATTTTGGGTGTCATCTTGCCTTTCATCCCCGTTAAGAATCTAGAAAATGTTTTGGAGGAATCGTACTTTACGAACCTTCATTCATCATTTTATGCACTCTTTCAAGCTCTCACCTCTTCCATGTCTTTGAGCATGCTTTTCAGCTTTATCTCTTTCCTGATTGTGGGTTTCATTATGCATGCATCCCCATTGAGAATATAGGAAATGTTTTGGAGGGATCGTAATTTACGAACCTCTATTCATCATTTTTGTGTACGCTTTCAAGCTCCCATATTTTCCATTTCCTTGAGCATGCTTTTCAACTTTATCTCTTTCTTGATTTTGGGTGTCATCATGCCTTTCATCCTCGTTGAGAATCTAGGAAATGTTTTAGAGGGATCGTAATTTACGAACCTTCATTCATCATTTTTGTGTATGCCTTCAGGCTCTTACCTCTTTAACGCGCTTTCTAGCCTTACCTTCTTTCCTGAATTTGGTTGCCATCATGCATGGCATCTCCCCACTAATAATCTAAGAAATGTTTTGGAGGGATTGTAATTTATGAACCTCCACTCATTGCTTTGTGGGCGCCTTTGAGTCCCTACCATTTTCACATCCCAGAGTGCGCTTGCGAGCCTTTCAAGGAACATAGATAGAGCGTTTTCAACCCTATCTCTTCTCTTTTTTTAGTGTGCTTTCTAGCCATCGACAAACTAAATAGTGTGCTTTCCAGCCCTATTCTCCATTCATCTTCGAGTGTGTTTTCCAACCCTCGCCATCAATTAAAATAGTATGCTTTCCAGCCCTAGTTTCCCTTCATCTTTGAGTGTGTTTTCCAACCCTCGCCATCAACTAAAATAGTGTGCTTTTTAGCCCTAGTTTCCCTTCATCTTCGAGTGCGTTTTCCAACCCTCAACCATCAATTAGGATAGTGCGCTTCTTAGCCATTCATTTCCTCTCTTTTGAGTATGTTTTTCAACACTCAACCATCAATTAGGATAGTGCGCTTCTTAGCCATTCCTTTTCTCTTGTTTGAGTGAGTTTTGCATTTTGATATCAAGCCTCACAACATTCTACTTGACGAGAAATTTATTCCGAAAATCTCAGATTTTGGACTTGCCAAATTGTACCCAACAAATAATAACACCGTGCCCCTCACTGCTGCTAGAGGGACAATTGGATACATGGCTCTAGAGCTATTTTATAAGAATATTGGAGGTGTCTCTTACAAAGCCGACGTCTATAGTTACGGGATGTTATTAATGGAAATGGTAGGAAGAAGAAAGAACTTGAATGCATTGGCAGATCATTCAAGCCAAATTTACTTCCCTTCATGGGTTTATGACCAAGTTAGTGAAGGAAAGGACATAGAAGTACAAGAAGGTGCCACGGAACATGAAAAGAAGACAATGAAAAATATGATTATTGTAGCTTTGTGGTGCATACAGTTGAAGCCAGGTGATCGTCCCTCAATGTATAAAGTTGTACAGATGCTTGAATCAGATGTTGAGCCCCTGAGAATGCCTCCTAAGCCTTTTCTCACCCCACATCAGGTGCAAGAAGATGATGATAGAGATAATCATGTAAAGTTATCAAATCCACCAAATGATTGTATCGACTCTTCATATCAGTTTGGTCGTTAATAAAATGTTTTAATCAAGTAGGCATATAGATGTTAATCTGTATATGGTATTGCAAGCGTACTAAACATGCTTATACAAGTGTATAAGATTTGTTCCAAACCACTTAATCTTAAGCTTCCATGGTATGTATCTCTTGCCCGAGGGCCTTAGACCACATAGTTTTACGTCATCGTTCTAGCTCAATGTCTAACGAGACTGTGACTAATTACGTGATTCGATCACACGTGCAATATCTTGCTTGTTGCCCTTTATTTGTTTGGCTCTTGCCATGGGTCTTTTCTTCATTTCACCCTGTTTGCCAGTGGATTGAACCAAAAACTAAACGTGCTCGTTCACTGCAGTCTAAAGATGATGATTTCAGTGCAGTTATAAGATGGCTTGATCAGAACCAGCAGACAATATTGGATTGTTTGCGTTGTTTTCTATTTACAAAAAGTTAAAGAATGGACAATGTAAAGTCTTTATTATATACAAGTATGGGACAAAACTCTTTTTATAATTTTTCCAACGCGTTACACGCTTCCAATTCAAATTTTTATTGGTATTTTTTATCACATCATAGCTTTTTTATTATATTAATCTCATGGTATTTTTATTTTATTTCATTATTAATTTTTTTAGAAACATAATTAATTATGTTCTAAATATAGCTATTTGATTTGAATTAAATGAATAAAGAGATAAAATGACGAGTCATGCTTCATGAGAGAGTATGTATGACAAGTTATCAATTGAACTATGGAGCCCTACAAAATGCAAAGGCATTGGCATAGCAACATTTACTGGCCTAAGACCACTGTGTTTTACCTCACTGTTCTGATTCAATGTTTAATGAGATTATTAATTAAGTGCAGGAAGTAACAAGGGAGGCATTTTCAAGAACACGAAACTTGGAACAACTAAGACCGAGGATTTTCGTCGATGAAATTAACAGTTTTGGAGCTTAATGTTACAAAATGAGCTTAAACAAATATGACGACACGCATTCTCACCACAAACATCCCTGGAAGATTGAGTGGTATATGCTAGTCTCTGATTTTATTTTTACTACTTAATTAATCCTATAGTATTTGAAATCATTAAATAGTCCTTAGACTAGCGATGATGATCCTTTATGTTTGTAATTATTATTTCAAAAATGTCTTCCTTTTTCCTAATAAAATTGAAAAAAGATTAAGCATGTTGAAACTAACATGAAATTGATAAAAGTGAATTATAAATATAAAGATTAAGCATGTTCCTTAAGAAAGACAAAGGGAGTAATTAGATAGTTATTTCGCTGCAATAATTTTCAAGAAAACGATGTGTAAACACAAAGATGATAGTTGCAAGATATATAAACACTAGTCGGTAACCAGACATTGAATAGCGCCATATTCTTTCCTTGGTTTCTTTTCTCTTATTGACTTCAAGGAAGCCTCCTCATTGCAAGATGGTCTCGTGTGCATCACATTTAGAATGGGACAAAGAGGTAGACGAGCTTGACTTTGCTGTTAATTATATAGTATGCATATGTAAGTTTTCCATTATGTGTATAAATAGCAAGACATGCGTATTGTATGTTTTAAGTATAGTAAAATCAAATTTGAAATTCTCTTCTTTCCCACTAAACTCTCTCTCTCTTCTTCATTTGCTCAAATCTTCCTGTATCGTTCTTCCCTTTCTGCATAATCTCTTCACTTCTTTGATAATCTCAACATGGTATCAGAGCTGCATTGCTCATGCACACACATTAATTTGAAGAATTTCGTGCTTCCGAAATCTGTTCTTCGTCAAACTCTAGTGTTTTGATTCAAAAACATTTACTCAAAATTCATTTACAGAGTGTTGTGTTTCTTGTACAAAATATTGTGTACATTGAAGTGCTACTGAAAAATCCTCAAAAATCTGTTAATTTCAAGACAATGGTGATAGCAGCTCAGCTTCAAATCCTACAATCTCTGATAACAGCACTAATTTCAACAATTTCAACGTCCGTGAGTGCAGGAAGAAACAAGGGAGGCAATTCAGTGGCATTTTCAAGAAGAGGAAGCTTGGAACAATTAAGACCGAGGATTTTGGTCTACGAAATTAAAAGTTTTGGAGCTTAAATTTTACCAGCATCAGATCAAAATGAGCTTCAATGTTACAGCAGCAATATATGCTGCCATTGTTGGAATGAACATCATCACTGTCAAGCAAAACTTCTTGTCATTGTTGCTCCAGATTAAATATGGAATAAATAGCAATATGACGACACGCATACATCCCTGGAAGATTGAGTGTTATATCCTAGTCTCTAATTTTATTTGTACTCCTTAATTAATCCTATAGTATTTGAAATCATTAAATAGTCCCTAGACTAGCGATGATGATCCTTTATTTTAGTATTTTTTATTTCAAAAATGTCATTTTTCCTAATAAAATTGCAAAAAGATTAAGCATGTTGAATCTAACATGAAATTGATAAAAGTGAATTATAAATGTAAAGATTAAGCATGTTGCTTAAGAAAGACAAAGGGAGTAATTAGATAGTTATTTCGCTGCAATAATTTTGATTGACCTGGAACTTCAAGCAAGCCTCCTCCATTTTTTATTGACCTGGAAAGGTATTCCTATGTCATGGTTGGCGGTTTTACTCGGCCAGACTAGTGCCTTGTAAATTTAATTTATTCCTTGTCATATATGGATGTGCACCAGCTTGACTTTTCAAGTCCCCTTCTTTGATTGGTGGGGAGTAATCTTCAGGCAACTTCCTAATTCTTAATCGATCCAGGATGGTATTCGTAGCTAGTCTGTAGAGGAGTATTGCTCTCAAGACCACATTATATCTTTTGTGCTAGGATGGTATAGTGTAACAAAGCCATCATTTGATTTCCCATAATTAAAAAACTTAAATTTCTCTCTCGATGTTCATCAGTAGAATATCAAGGCACCGCTTTGGTGCGTATCCAGTTCAACATGATCGAACTAAGCATGTGGAAGTAGATCGACATTTCATCAAGCAGAAACTGGATGAGAAGGTTGTGATCTTTCTGTTTGTTAAATCTGAAGATCAATTGGCAGATATACTTACTAAAGCAGTGCCAAGTAAAATATTTCATTTCTCTCTCAACAAGTTAGGCATACGAGATATCTTTGCACCAACTTGAGGGGGAGTATTGGCCAGGATTAATTGCCTGTTTAGGAAAAACTAGGAATCATGAACAAGTTAGGAAATATTTGTATTTCTCCTTTCTAGAATAGGACAATTATACATGTATAAATACAAGTTCTGTACAATTAAGAAAACATAACAAAATTGAATAAAAATTATTCCTAAAATTGACACATGATTCCACGCGGCGCCAGTGGTGGGGGCGCGTGGGCAGACGCGCCACCATTGCCCCGGCCTCATGTGTTCCTGGTTTATGGCACTATTCCCGAGGTCAAGTTTTTTTGCAATTTTAGATGTTTATGTATTTATTTGATTTTTTATTGTTGTTTAACTGTTATTTGTAAAATATAATGGAAAAGAAATGAAAAGGAGAATGTGTGCGTGTGTTTTATTTTTTTTGCAAAATGTAATGAAAAAGAAATGAAGGAGAATGTGTGTGAGTGTTGTGTTTTATTAATTCAATTTTTATGTTGTTTTGTTAAGAAAAAAAGAATATAAAGTAAAATAAAAAATACATTTTATTTGCAAACGCCAAAGTGTTTTTCAAAAATTTACCTTTAGATTTAATAACAAGTTTATTAAATCTTGAGAATTTGGTTTATATTAAAACAAATCGTGAAATTAATTCATGAGAATTAATGGTTAATTTCAGGTAGTAAATGTCGGATCTACACGTAGGCTAACATTTACATATTCAGAAATAACCAACAAAATTTTCAGGATTATTGTGAGCGGTGATCATTTTTTTATGAATCAATCAACCACGAAATTAATTCGTGAGGATTAAGGTTAATTTCAGGTGGTAAATGACGAAACTACAAGTAGGCTAGCATTTACATATCTAGAAATAACCAATAAAATTCGCAGGATTATTCTGAGCGGTGTCCGATTCCCTTTTTAATTGGAACATTTTTTACGAGGCATAAAATCGCGGAAAACTCATCCACGATAGGTGATCCTCTTAAGACATCTACATGGATCTGTTTCTTGATATTTTATTTGGGGTTCACGAACTCATAATTAAATCTCAAAAGCTAGGTTTATTCACATGAATAAATACGACCCGTTGAAGCATTCAAAATCACATCAAGATAGACAATGCAACTTACCTCAAGTAAGGCGTACTAGTGGTGCTAATACCTTCCCTTTACGCAACCAGTCCCCTACCTTTGAATCTCTGACCAGACCAGTGTAACCGGGTTTCCCTAGCGACCCTCAACATCGAGGTGGCGACTCCTCAACAACTCCATTGCGAGCGAGACAAAAACCCCTCTCAAGACGCCGCGCGGCGACGCACGACATTAGTAATTATTATTTCAAAAATGTCCTTTTTCCTAATCAAATTGCAAAAAGATTTAGCATGTTGAAACTAATATGAAATTGATAAAAATGAATTATAAATATAAAGTTTAATCATGTTGTTTAAGAAAGACGGGGTAATTAGATAGTTATTTCGCTGCAATAATTTTGATTGACCTGGAAACTTCAAGCAAGCCTCCTCCATTTTCTCTTCTCTGTTTGGTCTCGTCTGCATCACATTTGGAGTGGGCCAAGGAGACAGACTGTGCAAGTGGAGGCCATCAAGAGGTGGGAAATTCCTGATTCGAATTTAATTATCAGCCAGTCCTTGACCATGCAATAATTCGAAACTTTAATTTGTGGCCATTGATTTCCTTTCATATTGATCCAAGATGATATTCGTCCAGTATTGTTCCCAGAATCACATGATATCCTACAACCAGCTAGCTTCTGTGCAGTGCAAAGAGATTATTTAAATTCTCTGAAAGACATACTTCTCATCTTGCTGGTAAAGACTTTGATAATAGTTCGGTTAATAATATATTTTAAAAAACTATTCAAAGGAAAAAATAGTAATAAAAATAATGAGTATGAACTATGATAGGAATTTTTTTTTGAAAAAAATAAAATTATTTCAAATAAAATAAATAGGAATAAAAAAATAGAGATCAAATATGACATGTAAAAAATAAATTTCAATTGATAAATTATTTCATATAAAATAAATAATAAAAAAACAAGGGTGAAATCTAAAAAAATAATTAAAAGATTATCTTAAAAATTTAATTTAACAGACGTATGCAAAAATCAAGAAGAAAAGGAAAAACAAAGAAACAAAGAAAAGAAAAGAAAAGAAAAGAAAAAAAGTTCCCACAACACTAATAAAATAAATAACAATTAAAAGATAAATATCAAATATAAATAAAAAATCTAATAATACTTTATTCAAATAATAACTGAAGCGAAGATTCCTTATAAGTCATTTATTAAAAGTGATAAAACACTTAAAAGTGATAAGTCATTTGTGATTTTCTTACACCACATGTTTCAGTCTCCCCGTATATTCAATGAGAAAGGGCCCATGATGCAGACGAGCTTGACTTTGCAAGTGGAGGCCATCAACAGGTCTTCCTCTTCTTTCATTGGTGGGGTGTAATCGTCAGGCAACTTCCTAATTCTTAATCAGCGAGACTTTGACCAAGCAATTATTTTGTGGCCACTGATTGATTTCCTTGCGTATTGACCGATCCAATTCGTAGACTAGTATTGTTCTCAAGACCACATTATATCACAAAGCCATCATTTGATTTCCCATAATTAAAAAAGTTACATTTCTCTCGATGTTCATCAGTAGAGTATCAAGGCACCGCTTTGGTGCGTACGCAGCCCTTCTTCTGCTTGAGATCCTATCCTCCCACCATCGTTGCAGCGCTGCTTCTTCTTGTGGCAATTTCCATAATATTAGCTCCCCTTTTCGATTAAGCAACGATTCTGAAAGCTGTGTCGACAAATATGTTGAGCTTGCTTGTGAAAACAACGAGCGACTAACATTGCAGTTGAACATGGTGAAATATTATGTTGAGGCAATCAATTACAGGGACTCCACAATTCGACTTGTGGATGCTGCTGTTCAGAAGGATGATTGCTTCTCCATCCCTCATCATTCTCTTACACAAGCAGAGCTTACGTTTCCGTATTTCTATTATGATAATGATAGCTATTATTATCTTTATAAATCTTGGCAAGAGAGTTCTGTGTTAGCTTTTATATGTTGCGAAAATGAAATACAGAATCCTCCAGATTATATTAAGGATACTTCTTCTTGCAAAAATGGCAGTGGTACTGCATATAAGTCTTCTCCCAGCTGTGTCAACATGGAAGGCCATTCGTATGTCATGGTTGATAGGCACATCCAAGATGTACCTGACTTGTGCCGTGTAAATTTGATGTATCCTGTTCCAAAAAATGTGAGAAATATGTCGTATACAGATGTCCATTATATTTTGGCAGATGGGTTCGATCTTGAATGGTCCGATTATACTATTATAGAACCATTCCGTGCGTCCTCTCTCTCTCTCTCTCTCTCTCTCTCTCTCTGATTACCTCAAGTACTGTATTATGATTATGCAAACCATATTTGCTTTATTTTTTTGCTTGGTTACCGTTTCTGTGTTAAGGGTTTAAATCTACTTTAATATTATAAATTTGTAAAATATCAACACTGTTGACCCTTCTCTTCTCTCTTGAAATGCAGGAACCTTGTTCAACTTGTTTTTGGAAGGTGAGGAGGAAGGCTCAATTCTACATAATGATTTACTTTACGTATTTTCTTCGCAATTGTAAAGATTTTGCACGCTGATTCATATTTTATTTTGGTGATTACAGCTAGCGGCTGGATAGGCTGTCGAGTCACCGGGGGTGAGTTACTTTATTTTGAATGAACAGGAAATCATTCTTCTTCTTCTTCTTCTTCTTTGGTCATTGTGTTTTTATTTGGCAGCTTCTTATTGTCGTGCTTACCGGCTCACCACCCCTCCAGTTTTACTAAGCATTCTCATCTTGTTACTCGCTATGACGCTTGTTCTTATCGGTGAGTATTTTACTTTGCTTTTATCAGCTTACAGTGAACCAATAAATATATCAGCGAACAAAGATTACAGCTCAATAAATAATTATTGCTCATGACTTGTTTTCATTGCGGTTGTATCCAATATTAGCTTCTACTTGTTTTCAGTAAATTTATTTAAATGTGGAAAATAATAAGCCCTTGAAATTTAGATATTTCTTAGGAGCCCCCCAACTATTTCATGTTAAATTTGTATTATTTTTGCATCAATTAATGTATCAAATATTCTTTCAACTTTTGTTCACAATTATCAACAATACTGATTTTAAAGCATTACAAAGTTCTTATCATTCCCTTTATTGTTTGTTTCATAGACTTGCATGCATACTCTTTTCTTTTCAATTTCATGAGGTATTTATTAGCCTGTTGAGAGCCATAATGATCAGTTTTTGAGATCAAAGAACTAGAATACACAAATTAATCAAACTCGCACATAAAATTAATGAAATATTTGTAAATTATTTTAATTTTTGGTACTAGGAATTTGAAATTTGGAAAATAAAAAACTTTCATGGATGCATGGTTAAACTTAAAAAAAAAATGAAGCACCACGATGAAATTCACATGAAAGTTTTGGAATGTTTTCTGTATTGACTTTTTTTTGTAATGTCTCTATACAGTGATATATAATGTGCTATTATTCTCATGTGGGCTTCCATGTCTTCTGACTTTACTCATCTATAAATGGAGAAGAAGACATTTATCCATGAACCACAACATTGAAAAATTCTTGCAAAGTCACGACAATAATCTCATGCTGATAAGGTACACTTACTCGGAAATCAAGAAGATAACCAACGGATTTAAAGAGAAGCTGGGTGAAGGAGGCTTTGGCTCGGTGTACAAGGGAAAGCTTCGTAGTGGTCGTTTCGCAGCAGTTAAATTACTGGGCAATGCAAAAGCCAAAGGACAAGATTTTATCAATGAAGTTGCCACTATTGGAAGAATTCACCATGTCAATGTCGTGCAACTCATAGGTTTCACCGTCGAGGGATCAAAGCGTGCTCTTATATACGAGTTCATGCCTAATGGATCTCTTGAAAGGTACATTTTTTCTAGGCAAGGTAGCGTCCCACTAAGCAATGACAAACTTTATGAGATTTCTCTTGGGGTGGCTCGAGGCATTGAATATCTACATCAAGGTTGTGATATGCAAATTTTACATTTTAACATCAAGCCCCACAACATTCTACTTGATGAGAAATTTGTTCCGAAAATCTCAAGTTTTGGACTTGCCCAATTGTACCCAACAAATAGTAACACCGTGTCCCTCACTGATGCTAGAGGGACAATTGGATACATGGCTCCTGAGCTATTTTATAAGAATATTGGAGGTGTCTCTTACAAAGCTGACGTCTATAGTTACGGGATGCTATTGATGGAAATGGTAGGAAGAAGAAAGAACTTGAATGCATTGGCAAATGATTCAGGCCAAATTTACTTCCCTTCCTGGGTGTATGACCAAGTCAGTGAAGGAAATGACATAGAAGTACAAGAAGATGCCACGGAACATGAAAAGAAGACATCAAAAAAGATGATTATTGTAGCTTTGTGGTGCATACAATTGAAGCCTCGTGATCGTCCCTCAATGCATAAAGTTGTAGAGATGCTTGAATCAGATGTTGAGTGCCTCCGGATGCCTCCTAAACCTTTTCTCACCCCACATCAGGTGCAAGAAGATGATGATGATACAGCTAATCATGCAAAGTTATCAGATCCACCAAATGATTGCATTGACTCTTCATATGAGTTTGGACGTTAACAAGAATGTTTTAATCAGTATGGATGTAGATGTTAATTTTCATACGGTATTGTAAAAGTACTAAACATGCTTATAGAAATGGATCATTTTTCACTTATAATTACATCAATAAATCCTAATAATTTTATATATGGCACAACTAGCCTGATCATTTTTCATGTTATTGACTTGAAAGATCTTTTTTCCACCAAAGAGACTTCGCAGAGCACAAACAAAGGACTAGTTTGGTTAATAGAAATGCTTTCAATACTTTTATATCTTTGGGAGAGTTGTTTTATAAGCTGCTTATATAATTAAAGATGAGAAATAATAATTCAGAATTGCATATTTAATATGTTTGATCATGGGATATGTTTTATACTATAAAAAATGTGTAGTGAAAGATATTGATTGGATAGTGAAAACCAACAATATTAAGTTTGTAAGTGAACAAATTTAAAAGAGCAAGGATGTAAAATAATATTTATTTTGATATATAAACAAAAAATTTAACATTTTAGGAAAAATTAAAAAGCTTAAATAAATCCTATAGATTTTTTTCTTTTTTTTAATGGATGGGCTGAGACAATAAATATTTAAATTAAAATGTAAGAAACCGTTCCACTTAAGAATATATTTTAAAACTACTTAAACTTAAGAATATTTTAAAACTTTTTTAAAGTAATTCAAGTTAGGAATATATTTTTACATTAAGGGGGCAATCTGATTTTAACCTTAGGTTTGCCCCCTTGGATTTGGATCTGCCATTACTAGTGGTCTTGTTTTCATTAAGTAATTAGCTATATCACTTGTGTTTTATCATGGGTTATATTTTTTTTTTGAAAAAATATAGGATGTATACGCTATTTTGATTTTTTTAAAATAAAAAATCTAAAGTGTATATACAAGAGTCTATGCAATAATCTAGTTAAATAAATCAATAATGATTTGGCTAGTTGATATTATTTGTTGGTCTAAGGAGTACCTTTTTTTTTTAAATTCGTCCAAAGATGTTGGATTAATTGAGAATTTAATTTTTATAAATGGATTTGTTATGATCTTTAAGAGGATATTTTATTCTGAAAAAAAAAACATTCTTCCTTGATTTCTTTTTTCTTATTGACATGGAAACTTCAAGGAAGCCTCCTCATTCCCCACCCCAACCCACCATTTCCTTTTCTCTGTTTGGTCTCGTCTGCATCACATTTAGAACCGCGGTAAAAAAATAAGGTGATTTTCTTACATCACATGCATCAGTCTCCATGTATATTCAATGAGATAGGGCCCATGATGCAGACGAGCGTGGCTTTGCAAGTGGAGGCCATTAACATGTTTTCCCCTTTCTTTCTTTCATTGGTGGCCGGGGAGTAATCTTCATGCAACTTCCTAATTCTTAATCAGTGAGACTATGACCATGCAAATATTTTGATTTCCAATAAGCAATGCAAAGAGAACCAGTCCAAGATGGAAAATATTTCACCCACGTTGAAAGATTTTGCCCCGTTGAGCGGAGGAAAGAAATTTCTCTTAGATTGTAGGGACGCCCCCCCCCCTTCCTCTTTATGGACTACTGATTGATTTCCTTTCGTATTGATGGATCCAGGATGGTATTCGTTGCTAGTCTGTAGACGAGTACTGCTCTCAAGACCACATTATATCTTTAGTGCTAGGATGGTATAGTGTAACAAAGCCATCATTTGATTTCCCATAATTAAAAAACTTAAATTTCTCTCTCGATGTTCAGTAGAATATCAAGGCACCACTTTGGTGCGTACGCAGCCCTTCTGCTGCTTGAGATCCTATCCACCCACCATCGATGCAGTGCTAGAAAGAACAACAATTACTGCGCTCTTTCTTGTGGCAATATCCTTAATATTAGCTGTGGCGACCAATTTGCAGAGCTTGCTTGTGAAAACAACGAGCGCCTAACTCCTTCTTGTGGCAATATCCTTAATATTAGCATTATTTTATTATCTAATTATATTAAAAAACAAAGAAAATACATGTTTTACATCACATCCTACACCTTTAGTTTTATTTTTTATTAAACGTGGATATCCGAACTAACTTGTGGCAATATCTTATTTTATTTGTACTACTTAATTAATCCTATAGTATTTGAAATCATTAAATAGTCCCTAGATTAGCGATGATGATCTTTTATTTTAGTATTTTTTTTATTTCAAAAATGTCCTTTTTCCTAATAAAATTGCAAAAAGCTTTTCTTTTATTTATTCTGTTTTTCAATAATAATTATAAAAATAAATTGAAACTAACATGAAATTGATAAAAGTGAATTATAAAAATAAAGATTAAGCATTTTGTTTAAGAAAGACAAAGGGAGTAATTAGATAGTCATTTCGCTGCATTAACTTTGAAGAAAAAGATGTATAAACACAAAGAAGATAGTTGCAAGATGGCACCAGACATTGAATGGCACCTCATTGACTTCACAAAAACTAAGAAAAAGACGTATAAACCTAACCTAAAAGACACTGCATCATCCTTTCCTTGGTTTCTTGTCTGCTTCACATTTGGAATGGGCCAAAGAGGAAGACGAGCTTGACTGTGCACGTGGAGGCCATCAAGAGGTCCTCCCCTTTCTTTCATTGGTTGCAAATTCCTGATTCGAATTTAATTATCAGTCAGTCTTTGAGCATGCAATAATTCGAAAACTTTAATTTGTGGCCATTGATTTCCTTTCATATTTATCCAAGATGATATTTGTCTAGTACTGTGTTTTCCTTTCATATTTATCCAAGATGATATTTGTCCAGTACTGTGTCAAGGAACCATCTCACCTACAAGGTTAAATTGATAAGTAAAGTCCTATAATATAATTTATATTATTCTCTAACACACCTCCTCAAGTAAAAGTTCTTTGGGCTTGAAACTTACACAGACTCACATTACCTTGTGCTTGAATTTTATCAAACAGAATGGAGGTGGTGAGATTTGAACTCATGACCGTTGGGTCAACAAGACTCTGATACCATGTCAATAAACCAACTCACCTAAAAGCTTAAACTGATAGATAAGGTCCTAGAATATGATTTATATTATTCTCTAACATATTGTTTCCAGAATAACAAAACAATTGAGAAGGAATGTGGCAGCTCAAAACCTTGTGTTCTACCCCAGCATTATTAGGTTAAATACAATTTTTATGTACACAATCAATTCCTAATCTTTTTCTAATTATGTGCTAATTCCCATAGACTTAGGATACAATTATAGTAGGATTAGAATACAATATAATTTTCTATATTGGTATTTCATAATACAAAATCACATGATATATACTTCTCATATTGCTGGTAAAGATTTTGATAATAGTTCGATTAATAATATATTTTAAAAAAACAATTCAAAGGAAAAAAAATAGTAATAAAAATAATGAGTATTAAATATGATACGAGAAAAATAAAAAAAGAATGAAATTGAAAAAATAAAGATAAAAATATCTCAAATAAAATAAATAGCAATAAAAAAATAGAGATCAAATATGACATGTAAAAAATTACATGAGAATAAAATTAAAAATAAATTTCAATTTGATAAATTACTTCATATAAAATAAATAATAAAAAAACAAGGATCAAATCTGGAAAAAATAATTAAAATTGCCTTAAAAATTTAAAAGACATATGCTAAAATCAAGAAGAAAAAAAACAAAGAAAAAAGAAAAGAAAAGGTCTCCTGTTTGGCATTGCATTTCAAAAACGCTTTTGAAAAAAATTGATTTTTTTTAATTTTTATTTTGGACTTTAAATTTTTAAAAAAATTAATGTTCTTAGATCATTTTCATATGCTGATATAAAAAAAAAATTATACATTTCTGAATAAAAAATACTTTAAAAAATAATTTCAACTATATTTTTAAACGGCCATTAAAGTTGAGAATCGTTGGCCACACGTGCCGCTATATCCTTAAAGAACCCTCAAGATGATTCAAGCACCACCATAAAAAAGTAAGGTTTGTTTCAAACACCACCATAGAGTATGTAGTCATAGAAAGTGAGTTTGAAATAGTTTTTAATGGTTAGCTTTGTTATGAAAAATTAACTTTTCTATGAAAAATATGTTGCATAATAACTTATTGGCTTTTTTAATTTTTTAAGGTTTATGAAAGAACATGAACAAAATATGATAGATGAAAAGGTTAAAATATTATGAAATTAAAAAATAATAATTATATAAATTATATTAAATAAAATAAATAGCAATCAAAACAATAAGATCCAAATATAAGATATAAAAATATTACGTTAAATTACCTGAAGTGAAGATTCCTTAAATTAGGTCCTCTGCATCGCATTTCGAAATTGCCAAAATATCTTTAACTGATGATATGTGATTTTCTTACATCACATGCATCATTCTCCATGTATATTCGATGAGATAGTAATCTTCACGCAATCTCTGATTGATTTCTTTGCGTATTGACCGATCCAATTCGTAGCTAGTCTGTGGACGAGTAACAAAGCCATTATTTGATTTCCCATAATTATGTGGCTGCCCCCCTTGAAGAAAAAGAAGAAGAAGAAGCCGAGGGAGAACAAACCGAAGAACACACAAAGAGAACAGATCTGAGATCTGAAGAGAATGAAATTGAGTTTTATGCTTGTGTGTTTGCTTGTGTTTTCAGGTCGTCGTTGAAGGCCACTGCCGGTGGGAGAAAGGAAAGAAGCAGATTTGTTGGCCCCCTGTCCTACTGTTCATCGGCGGCGGCGCGTGATATTGGCCATGATTAATTGCCTGTTTAGGAAAAACTAGGAATCATGAACAAGTTAGGAAATATTTGTATTTCTCCTTTCTAGGATAGGACAATTATACATGTATAAATACAAGTTCTGTACAATTAAGAAAACAGAACAGAAATGAATAAAAATATTCCTAAAATTGACATGGTATCAAAGCCACCAATCTAAACCTAAAACCTTCTTAAAAACACATTCAACCCATGGGCAGAACCGAACCCACAAAACCATACTCAGATTGAAACTACAAATTCCAGAACCAACACCCAAACCATCTTAACTCAAAACCATGACCTACCAATTGCTATCCCTGGAATCAAACTTAATGGCCAGAATTACGAACTATGGTCACAAATCATGGAGATGTTCATCTCCGGCTGAGACAAACTTGGGTTAATTACTGGTGAAATCAAACAACCACCACTCATTGACCCAGCATACAATAAATGGAGAACAGAAAACGCAATCGTCAAAGGTTGGATTATCAATTCCCTAAACCCAGATTTAATTGGGAATTTCATTAGGTTGAATTTCATTAATAAATTTCAATTTGATAAATTATTTCATATAAAATAAATAATAAAAAAACAAGGGTGAAATAAAAAAAAATAATTAAAAGATTATCTTAAAAATTTAATTTAAAAGACAAATGTGAAAATCAAGAAGAAAAGGAAAAACAAAGAAAAAAAGAAAAGAAAAGAAAAAAAGTTCCCACAACACTAATGTCTTGTTTGACATTGTGTTTCAAAAATACTTTTAAAAAAATTGAAAATTTTTTATTTATGTTTTCTTACTTTAAACTAATATTTTTGATGTTTTTAAATTATTTTCATGTGTTGATGTCAAAAATAATTTTTAAAAATAAAAATTATTATTTTTAATAGTTTTCTAAACAAAAAATATTTTTGAAAATAATCACAATCAGACTCCTACTTCTAGACAAATAAAACATGAGACTGTTGGCCACACTTGACACCACATCATTAAAGAGCCCTGAAGGTGAATCAAACTTCACCATAGAGTATATAGTCGAAATACTTTTTGATGTTTAGCAATGCTATGAAAATTAAGTTGCATAATAATTTATTTGTTTTTTTAATGATGAAAATTAAGTTTAAGGTAACATGAACAAAATATGATAGAAGAAAAGGTTAAGGGATTATGAAATTAAAAAAAAAATAATGATATAAATTATTCTTAAAAAAATAAATAACAATCAAAACAATAGAAGAAAGAAATATAAGATATAAAAATATTGGAAGAGGGTATGAAATTGAATTTTTTTTATTTTATAAATTATTTCAAATACAGTAAATAAAAAAAGACCAGATCTAAGAGATAAAAAAGTTGAAAGAATATAAAATTCAAAGTCATTTGTGATTTTCTTACACCACATGCATCAGTCTCCACATATATTAAATCAGATAGGGCCCAGACGAGCTTGACTTTGCTAGTGGAGGCTATCAACAGGTCTCCACGTAAATCTTCAAGCAACTTCTGCTTGTTTTCCTTGTGTATTGACCGACCCAATTCGTAGACTAGTATTGTTCTCAAGACCACATTATATCTTCTGTGCATATATAGTATCACAAAGCCATTATTTGATTTCCCATAATCGAAAAAGTTCAATTTCTCTCTCGATGTTCATCAGTAGAATATCAAGGCACCGCTTTGGTGCGTATGCAGCTCTTCTTCTGCTTGAGATCCTATCGACCCACCATTGTTGCAGTGCTAGAAAGAACAACAATTACTGCGCTCCTTCTTCTTGTGGCAATATCCTTAATATTAGCTACCCTTTTCGATTAAGCAACGATCCTGAAAGCTGTGGCAACAAAAACTATGAGCTTGCTTGTGAAAACGACGAGCGCCTAACATTGCACTTGAACATGGTAAAATATTATGTTGAGGCAATCAATTACAGTGACTCCACAATTCGACTTGTGGATGCTGCTGTTCAGAAGGATGATTGCTTCTCCATCCCTCATCATTCTCTTGCAGAAGAAGTGTACCTCTCTTCGTATTTCTATTTTTATTATGATAAATATTGGCCAGAGAGTTCTATGTTAACTTTTATATGTTGCGAAAATGAAATACTGAATCCTCCAGAGTATATTAAGGATACTTCTTCTTGCAAAAAAGACAGTGATACTGCATATAATTCTTCTCCCAGCTGTGTCAACATGGAAGGCCATTCGTATGTCATGGTTGATGGGCTCATCAAGGATGTACCTGACTTGTGCCGTGTAAATTTGATGTATGGTGTGCAAAAAAATGTGAGAAATATGTCGTATACAGATGTTCATGATATTATGGCAGATGGGTTCGAGCTTGATTGGTTCGCTGATACTTCCAGTTTTACAGGACTAACATGTCTCTCTCTCTCTCTCTCTCTCTCTCTCAGCTTACCTCGTGTATATTTGCTTTATTTTATTGAAAATATGGTTTCCGTTTATGTGTTAAGGGTTTAAATCTACCTGTCAGCTTAATATTACAATTTTGTATAATATCAACACTGCTGACCCTTCTCTTCTCTCTTGAAATGCAGTCACCTTGCGAGGTCATT
Organism: Salix viminalis; assembly: GCA_029228465.1. NCBI lineage: Eukaryota > Viridiplantae > Streptophyta > Magnoliopsida > Malpighiales > Salicaceae > Salix > Salix viminalis. The sequence goes on from CM055442.1 coordinate 2,248,638, forward strand.
TTTTTGAAGGTGAGGAGGAATATTACGGTCTTATATGCTGACCCTTCCCTTCTCTGCTCGATTTTGCACGCTGATTCATATTTTATTTTCGTGATTACAGGTATCATCTGGATATGGTGTCGAAATAGGTGGGCAGATTTTTTCAATCCATCTTCTATTTCTTCTTCAATTTGTCGTGATCTCCAGTTCACCACCCCTCCAGTTTTACTAAGCTTTCTCATGTTGTTTCTCACCCTTATCGGTGAGTATTTTACTTTGCTTTTATCAGCTCATAGTAAACCAATAAATATATCAGCCAACAAAAATTAGAGCTTAAGAAATAATTATTGCTCATGACTTGTTTTCATTGCGGTTGTATCCAATATTAGCTTCTACTCATTTTCATTAAATTTATTTAAATGTGGAAAATAATAAGCCCTTGAAATTTAGATATTTCTTAGGAGCCCCCCAACTATGTCAAGTTTTGTTTAATTTGTATTATTTTTGCATCAATTAATGTATCTAATATTCTTTCTACTTTTGTTCTAAATTATAAACAATATTGATTTTAAAGCATTAGAAAGTTCTTATCATTCCCTTTATTGTTTGTTTCATAGACATGCATGGGCACTCTTTTCTTTTCAATTTCATCAGGTATTTATTAGAGTGTTGAGAGCCATGATGATCAGTTTTTGAGATCAAAGAATTAGAATGCACAAATTAATCACACTCGCACATAAAATCAATGAAATATTTGCAAATAATTTTAATTTCTGGTACTAGGAATTTGACATTTGGAAAAAATATCTTTCATGGATGCCTGGTTAAACTTCAAAAAGAAGAAAAACACCACGATAAAAGTCACATGAAATTTTTGGAATATTTTTTGTATTGACCTTTTTTTTGTAATGTCTCTATACAGTGATATATCATGTGCTATTATTCCTATGTGGGCTTCCATGTCTTCTAACTTTACTCATCTATAAATGGCGAAGAAGACATTTATCCATGTACGACAACATTGAAAAATTCTTGCAAAGTCACGATAATGATCTCGTGCCGATAAGGTACACTTACTCGGAGATCAAGAAGATAACAAATGGATTTAAAGACAAGTTGGGTGAAGGAGGCTATGGCTCGGTGTACATGGGAAAGCTTCGTAGTGGTCGTTTCGCAGCAATTAAATTATTGGGCAACGCAAAAGCCAATGGACAAGATTTTATCAACGAAGTTGCCACTATTGGAAGAATTCACCATGTCAATGTCGTGCATCTCATAGGTTTCACCGTCGAAGGATCGAAGCGTGCTCTTATATACGAGTTCATGCCTAATGGATCTCTTGAAAGGTACATTTTTTCTAGGCAAGGTAGCGTCCCACTAAGCAATGATAAACTTTATGAGATCTCTCTTGGGGTGGCTCGTGGCATTGAATATCTACATCAAGGCTGCGATATGCAAATTTTGCATTTTGATATCAAGCCGCACAACATTCTACTTGATGAGAAATTTGTTCCGAAAATCTCAGATTTTGGACTTGCCAAATTGTACCCAACAAATAATAACACTGTGCCCCTCACTGCTGCTAGAGGGACATTTGGATACATGGCTCCCGAGCTATTTTATAGGAATATTGGAGGTGTCTCTTACAAGGCCGACATCTATAGTTACGGGATGTTATTAATGGAAATGGTAGGAAGAAGAAAGAACTTGAATGCATTGGCAAATCATCCAAGCCAGATTTACTTCCCTTCATGGGTTTATGACCAAGTCAGTGAAGGAAAGGACATAGAAGTACAAGAAGATGGCACGGAACATGAAAAGAAGACAATAAAAAAGATGATTGTTGTTGCTTTGTGGTGCATACAATTGAAGCCTGGTGATCGTCCCTCAATGCATAAAGTTATACAGATGCTTGAATCAGATGTTGAGTCCCTGCGAATGCCTCCTAAGCCTTTTCTCACCCCACATCAGGTGCAAGAAGATGATGATAGAGCTAATCATGCAAAGTTATCAGATCCACCAAATGATTGCAGTGACCCTTCATATCAGTTAGGTCGTTGATAAGTATGAATATAGATGTTAATTTGTATTTGGTATTGCAAAAATACTTATCATGGCTTAAAGAAGAGGATCATTTTTCACTTATAAATAAAGCCTGATGATTTTACATATTGCACAACTTGATTATTTTTCAAGTTATTGACTTGAAAGAGGTTTTTTCCACCAAAGAGACTTGATGGAGTAATGACGGGAGAAGTGGTATGGTTAATAGAAGTGTTTTCAATACTTTTATATTTTTTGGTGAGTTTTTTTATAAGCCCGTGTATCGCAATTAAGGATGAGAAATAATAATTAAGTATTTCAGATCTAACATGTTTGATCATGGGATATGTTTTATACTATATAAAATGTGTAGTGAAGGATATTGAATGGAGGATAGTGAAAAGCAACAATATTAATTTTGTAAGTAGAACAAATTTAAAAGAATAGGGATGTAAAATAATATTTAATTTGATATATAAACAAAAAATTTAACATTTTAGGAAAAAAATAAAACTTTAGAAAACCCTTTAGATAACCTTTTTTTAATGGATGGGCTGAGACAATAGATATTTACATTAAAATGTAAAAAAAAACACTTCATAAATTAAGCGTAAAACAACTTAAGAATATATTTTAAAACTAGTTCAACTTAAGAATATTTTAAAAGTCCTTTAAACTAATTGAAGTTAGGAATATATTTTTAAATTAAGGGGGCAATCTGATTTTAACCTTAGGCTTGACCCCTTGGATCCACCATTACTAGTGGTCTTGTTTTCATTAAGTTATTAGCTATATCACTTGTGTTTTATCATAGATTATAATTTCTTTTCAAAACAATATTGGATGTATATGCTATTTTGATTTTTTTTTTAAATCTAAAGTGAAAATATAAGAGTCTATGCAAGCATCTAGTTAAATAAATCGATAATCAATTAAGAAAATAGATAAAAAAAAGTCATTAAAAATAATCAAAAGAAAAATTAAAACAATTAAGAAATGAGTATAGATCAAGATATTCAATCACATAAAATTAGATATTAACCCGATTGTATTTGCTAAACTTGTTTATATAAATTAATACAAAATAATTATAATACAAATACAAATAAAATAATATCAAACATATTAGATTTGTAATATTGATTTATTATTTCACATTTTGAAAGTTCTTTTGTTTCCTATGAAAATGATCTAAAAACACCAAAAAAAAATAATTTAAAGTAAAAAATATAATTTTTTTTTTCAAAAGCACTTTTCAAATGTAATGTCAAACAGGGTCACAACCCACAACAATGTAAATTATTAATTAATTAACAACAAAAAAACTATTCTTCTCCCACTCCTATTACACATTGTATTACATTTGTTATTTACATTTTTTACTCTTTTTTTCTTTTCTTTTAAAAGATTTATTTTTGCCTATTTTATTTTTTAATATTGAAATGGTTGTAATTGAGAATATTATTTATCTTTTTATAAGGTTAATATGGTTTGAGTTGAAACAAGGATTTGAAATAGGTTTGGGTGAATACCCTAGTACGGCAACTCCTATATTATTTATATAAGGCATTGTACATATTTATGGTGTAACCTATTACACATGATAAAACCAAATAATATTTTCTATATTACAACACATCCCATAATACACCCCTCAAGCTGAGGATGTGTTATCCACGTGAAACTTGGAACGTACAGAAGTAAAAACAGGAAATAAGTGGCTTTGTAAAAACATCTGCTAATTGATCTTTGAAGGGGATAAGACGAATTTGAATCTCCTTCTTAGTCACTCGAACAAAGTCATAGTCGAACCATATGACATCTGTTTCAGCTTGACCATAAAGACCAAGAAATGAAGATCATTTATGTATGCATTCACACTAGTGATCACCGGAGACTAGAGAGATGTTCCTGATTTAAAAAAAAAGAAAAGGAATTGGAGTTTTTTTAATAGACTTGCCCCCACAGTTAGGAGCCTCCGCACATTAATGCTATTTTGGTTAGTTTTTTAAATTAAAATAATATTGTTTAAATTAATTCAATCTTAAAATTTATTAACTGTACTTCATGCCTAACTATGTTTTTAATTAAACCATATAAGAGCTTATGTAGATTGGATCAAATAATTTAATAGATTTAAAAATAATTTGGATAACATGAAATAAATTTTCTTTTTTTGTTTCCTTAATTCCATAGTTAATTATAATTTTTGTATCGTTTTTCTTATTATATTAATATCATGGTATTTTTAATTTAATAATTCAGATTCAATGAACATAATGGTCATATTCCTTATTGAAAAATCATTTCTAGAGTATGTAGTAAGTGTTTTGCTTTAATGATTATGTATTCTATAACTTATTTTACTGAAATAACATAAGTTTAATTTCCCGTGTCCTTTTCCCAGTAAAAGTGCTTACAATAATAGATGGATACTTCTCATCTTGCTGGTAAAGATTTTGATAATAGTTCGTATTAACAGAGACATAAATGCAGCAATTATATGGAAACAACACAACAGCAAAAGCCAGCAATTAAATGGAAACAACACAGCAGCAGATCAACGACAATTAATTGAAACAAATCAGCAACAATTCAGATCAAAGCAAGCAGGATATTCAGCAATTAATTGGAAACAAATCAGGATACTCAATTAACAACTATTAATTGTAGTCAACGGCAGCAATTTGAATCAACGGTAAAATAATTTGAAAACAATGCAGCAGATCAAATCAATCCTTCACAGCTATTAATACACCAACGGAAAAAATGAATCCCTACTTCATTACTATCAATTATACAGAAAAGGCAGCAAATCAATTGCACAGAAAAGGCAGCAGATCAACAGCAGTTTTGACAGCAATCAGCTCACGATTCCATGGAATTCCTTTTACTAAAACTGCAGAATCATTGTATTTTATTAAGTATATATATTGCACTTGTACAGCCTAGTAGTTCACGTTTTGAACAATAAGAAGAGTTTATACAGCAACAGATTCTACACATGGATTTATTGCTTTAAATTTCCTAGTTTGTTGCTTTCCTGGTTTAGATTGGAAGATGCAAGTTTTCGCAGCTATTTAAGAAAAACAATGTAAGAGCAAAAGACAGCTTTTCTTAATTCTGAAATTACCGCATTCTGCATTTGTCCCCGAAAAAAAGAAGCACATCACACACATACACGCAGAAGGAACAGTTAAGAATGCTTCCAAGTGATATTTTAAGATGTATGGATCGGTCTTTGTTATTAGGGGCATAAACTACCTTCATGAATGTAAACCAGATCCAATCATCCATTGCGATTTAAAGCCAAAGTAAGACAACAAATGCAGAAGTTAATTTGTTGTGTAAATTGAAAACTGATTTGTGATGTACTGTTCTGTAATATTGGAAATTTTGGTAAGGTGCCAGAAATATTTTGCTGGATAATGGTGGTCTATTGAAGATAGCTGGATTTGGTTTGATAAAGGTCTGTCAAACATTTCACCCGACAAAGCTAAATTAGCACCGAGGGGACTCTTCTTTCGACCATTCAAGTAAGTCTTTTTTTACACTTTTACATCTGTTATCCCGCTTCCTTTTAAGAGCTTAGAACTCTTCATCTAATCTTGAGTGAATAACTTTAAAGGGATTACTGCAATGTATTCTTGACTTGAATTTAAGTGATGGTATTGCTTTCCGGGATGTATACATGGCACTCGAGATTTATAACGATGAAATATTTGATCGAGCTGCCGACGATACTCTTTTGGAGTCATTTTGTACGAGGTGGGACTTTGCAGTCTAATCTGGCAAGCTGGTTGTACTTTCCTGTTTCCTTCATATGTATTACTGCTATTGTCTGCACAGAGCATGCACGGTTTTATACTTCAAAATATGAGTGCTGAGTGGGATGTTTCTTCTGTTTGAGCTTAGATGCTTGAGGGAGTGCAGCCTTTCCATCCCAAAACTCCTGAAGAGGCTGTGAAGTTGATGTGCTTAGAGAAAAAGAGACCGCAATTCAAGATCAAAGTAAGAAGTTACCCTCCAGATTTAAGAGAGTAAGTTTTGATTCTGTCTTCAGTTTCTTTAGCATATTGAGTAGGAAGTTGTCCCAGAATTAAGAATGGCACAGTGAATGGGAACCCTCTTGATGTTCATGCAGGTTGATTGATGAATGTTGGCATTCAGAACCTGTTGTCAGACCAACCTTTTCCGATATCATCACAAGACTGGATAGGATTTGTAGCAACTGCTCAAAACAAGGATGGTGGAAAGACACTTTTAAGCTCCCATGGTATGGATCTCTTGCCCGAGTATCTCCGAAGCGGCAACAACTGTTTACGATTCAATGTTTAATGAGATTATTAATCAAGTGCAGGAAGTAACAAGGGAGGCATTTTCAAGAAGAGGAAGCTTGGAACAATTAAGACCGAGGATTTTGGTCGATCGAAATTAACAGTTTTGGAGCTAAATGTTACACGACGATCGGATCAAAATGAGCTTAAATGTTACAAGCAACAATATATGCTGCCATTATTGGAATGAACATCATCACTGTCAAACAAAACTTCTTGTCATTGTTGCTCGAGATTAAATATGGAATAAACAGCAATATGACGACACGCATACATCCCTGGAAGATTGAGTGTTATATCCTAGTCTCTAATTTTATTTGTACTCCTTAATTAATCCTATAGCATTTGAAATCATTAAATAGTCCCTGGACTAGCGATGATTATCCTTTATTTTAGTAATTATTATTTCAAAAATGTCTTCCTTTTTCCTAATAAAATTGCAAAAAGATTAATAAAAATGAATTATAAATATAAAGATTAAGCATGTTGAAACTAATATGAAATTGATAAAAATGAATTATAAATATAAAGATTAAGCATTTAAAGCAAGCCTTCCCATTCCCCGCCCCCCATTTTCTCTTCTCTGTTTTGTCTCGTCTGCATCACATTTGGATGACTGTGCAAGTGGAGGCCATCAAGAGGTCTTCCCCTTTTTTTCATTGGTGGGAAATTCCTGATTCGAATTTAAATATCGAAATGGATAAAAAAAGGAGAGGATTAAGTGATAAATCATTTGTGATTTTCTTACACCACATGCATCATTCTCCATGAGCAAGGGCCCATGATGCAGACGAGCTTGACTTTGCAAGTGGAGGCCATCAACAGGTCTTCCCCTTCTTTCATTGGTGGCCGGGGAGTAATCTTCATGCAAATATTTTGTGGCCACTGATTGATTTCCTTTCTTATTGATCGATCCAATTCGTAGCAAAGCCATTGTTCGATTTCCCATAATTAAAAAAGTTCAATTTCTCTCTCTCTCGATGTTCATCAGTAGAATATCAAGGCACTGCTTTGGTGCCTATGCAGCCCTTCTTCTGCTTGGGATCCTATCCACCCACCATCGTTGCAGTGCTAGAAAGAGCAGCAATCACTGCGCTCCTTCTTCTTGTGGCAATATCCTTAATATTAGCTCCCCTTTCCGATTAAGCAACGATCCTGAAAGCTGTGGCGACAAAAACTATGAGCTTGCCTGTGAAAACGACGTGCGCCTAACATTACAATTGAACATGGAGAAATATCATGTTCAGGCAATCAATTACAGCGACTCCACAATTCGACTTGTGGATCCTGCTGTTCATAAGGATGATTGCTTCTCCATCCCTCATCATTCTCTTATAGATTCCATTTTTAATAATTATCATTATCTTTATAACTATTGGCCAGAATATTCTGTGCTAACTTTTATATGTTGCCAAAATGAAATACATCATCCTCCAGATTATATTATGGATACTTCTTCTTGCAAAAATGGCAGTGGTACTGCATATAATTCTTCTCCCGGCTGTGTCACCATGGAAGGCCATTCTTATGTCATGGTTGATGGGCTCATGAAGGATGTGCCTGACTCGTGCCGTGTGAATTTGATGTATACTGTTAAGAAAAATGTGTCAAATATGTCGTATACAGATTTGCATGATATTATGGCAGATGGGTTCGAGCTTGATTGGTCCGCTGAACATACTTTCATTTTTCCAGAAATATTCAGATGTACGGCGCCCTCTCTCTCTCTCTCTCTCTCTTTCTCTCTCAGCTTACCTCAAGTATATTTGCTTTATTGTATTGAAAATATGGTTTCCGTTTATGTGTTAAGGGTTTTAATCTACCTGTCAGCTTAATATTACAATTTTGTATAATATCAACACTGCTGACCCTTCTCTTCTCTCTTGAAATGCAGTAACCTTGCAAGGTCATTTTTTTGAAGGTGAGGAGGAATATTACGGTCTTATATGCTGACCCTTCCCTTCTCTGCTCGATTTTGCACACTGATTCATATTTTATTTTGGTGATTACAGGTATCATCTGGATACGTTGTCGACCTTGGTGGGGTGAGTTAATTTATTTTGTGTAATTATAGCATTTTAGAGAAAGAGTACTAATATTTTTCTAATAAAATAAATAAAAAACCCTAAAAAGTTTCAATCCATATGCTTTTTTTATTTTGAATGGATAGTAAATCATTCATCCTTTTCTTATTCTTTTCTGTCATTGTGTTTCTATTTGGCAGCTTTTTTCAATCCATATGCTTTTTTTTTGTAATTGTGTTTTTATTTGGCAGCTTCTTCTGATTGTCGTGGTATCCAGTTCACCACGCCTATAGTTTTACTAAGCTTGTTTCTCACCCTTATCGGTGAGTATTTTACTTTGGTTTTATCAGCTTATAGTGAAACAATAAATATATCAGCATACAACAATTCCAAGTTAGTAAATAATTATTGCTCATGACTTGTTTTCATTGCGGTTGTATCCAATATTAGCTTCTACTTATTTTCATTAAATTTATTTAAATGTGGAAAATAATAAGTCCTTGAAATTTAGATATTTCTTAGGAGCCCCCCAACTATTTCAAGTTTTCACTTTATGTTAAATTTGTATTATTTTTGCATCAATTAATGTATCTAATATTCTTTCTACTTTTGTTCTAAATTATAAACAATATTGATTTAAAGCATTAGAAAGTTCTTATCATTCCCTTTATTGTTTGTTTCATAGACATGCACGGGCACTCTTTTCTTTTCAATTTCATCAGGTATTTATTAGAGTGTTGAGAGCCATGATCGATTTTTGAGATCAAAGAATTAGAATGCAAAAATTAATCACACTTGCACATAAAATCAATGAACTATTTGCAAATAATTTTAATTTCTGGTATTAGGAATTTGACATTTGCAAAAAAATCTTTCATGGATGGGTTAAACTTCAAAAAGAAGAAAAACACCACGATGAAAGTCACATGAAATTTTTGGAATATTTTTTGTATTGACCTTTTTTTTGTAATGTCTCTATACAGTGATATATCATGTGCTATTATTCCTATGTGGGCTTCCATGTCTTCTGACTTTACTCATTTATAATTGGCGAAGAAGACATTTATCCATGTACGACAACATTGAAAAATTCTTGCAAAGTCACGATAATGATCTCGTGCCGATAAGATACACTTACTCGGAGATCAAGAAGATAACAAACGGATTTAAAGACAAGTTGGGTGAAGGAGGCTTTGGCTCGGTGTACAAGGGAAAGCTTCGTAGTGGTCGTTTTGCAGCAGTTAAATTATTGAGCAACGCAAAAGCCAATGGACAAGATTTTATCAACGAAGTTGCCACTATTGGAAGAATTCACCATGTCAATGTCGTGCAACTCATAGGTTTCACTGTCGAGGGATTGAAGCGTGCTCTTATATACGAGTTCATGCCTAATGGATCTCTTGAAAGGTACATTTTTTCTAGGCAAGGTAGCGTCCCACTAAGCAATGAGAAACTTTATGAGATTTCTCTTGGGGTGGCTCGTGGCATTGAATATCTACATCAAGGTTGTGATATGCAAATTTTGCATTTTGATATCAAGCCGCACAACATTCTACTTGATGAGAAATTTGTTCCGAAAATCTCAGATTTTGGACTTGCCAAATTGTACCCAACAAATAATAACACTGTGCTCCCTTACTCACGCTAGAGGGACAATTGGATACATGGCTCCTGAGCTATTTTATAAGAATATTGGAGGTGTCTCTTACAAAGCTGACGTCTATAGTTACGGGATGTTATTAATGGAAATGGTAGGAAGAAGAAAGAACTTGAATGCATTGGCCAATCATTCAAGCCAAATTTACTTCCCTTCATGGGTTTATGACCAAGTCAGTGAAGGAAATGACATAGAAGTACAAGAAGATGCCACCGAACATGAAATGAAGACAACAAAAAAGATGATTATTGTAGCTTTGTGGTGCATACAATTGAAGCCTGGTGATCGTCCCTCAATGCATAAAGTTGTAGAGATGCTTGAATCAGATGTTGAGTTCTTACAAATGCCTCCTAAGCCTTTTTTCACTCCGTATCAGGTTGAAGAAGATGATAATGATAGAGCTAATCTTGCAAAGTTATCAAATCCACCAAATGATTGCATTGACTCTTCATATCAGTTTGGTCGTTAATAAGTATGAATATAGATGTTAATTTGTATATGGAATTGCAAAAGTACTAATCATGGCTTATAGAAGTGGATGATGTTCCTATATTGTATTATTATTATTTCAAAAATGTCCTTTTTCCTAATACAATTGCAAAAAGGTTTGTCATTTATTTATTCTGAAATTGAAACTAACATGAAATTGATAAAAGTGAATTATATTTTTAAAGATTAAGCATGTTGCTTAAGAAAGACAAAGGGAGTAATTAGATGGTTATTTCGCTGCAATAATTTTGAAGAAAAAGATGTATAAACACAAAGAAGATAGTTGCAAGATGGGACCAGACTGCATCGTTCTTTCCTTGGTTTCTTGTCTGCTTCACATTTGGAATGGGCCAAAAAGGAAGACGAGCTTGACTGTGCAAGTGGAGGCCATCAAGGGGTCTTCCCCTTTCTTTCATTGGTGGGAAATTCCCGATTCAATGTTTAATGAGATTATTAATCAAGTACAGGAAGTAACAAGGGAGGCATTTTCAAGAAGAGGAAGCTTGGAACAATTAAGACCGAGGATTTTGGTCGACGAAATTAAAAGTTTTGGAGCTAAATGTTACACAGCATAAGATCAAAATGAGCTTATATGTTATAGCAGCAATATATGCTGTCATTGTTGGAAAAAACAACTTCTTGTCATTGTTGCTCGAGATTAAATATGGAATAAACAGCAATATGACGACACGCATTCCCACCACAAACATCCCTGGAAGATTGAGTCACTACAAGAAAATGACCCTGTTTGCAACGGAGGCATCCGTTGCAAACAATGAAGGAAGTTGTTGCTAATATTAATTAGCAATGACTTTTGCAAGGGAAGCCATTCATTGCAAAGAGACCCTTTCAAATTTCACTTGCAACGGATTGTCCGTTGCAAGTTAAATTTCAACGGCTTTGCAACGGAATATCCGTTGCAAATGGCAACGGCTGTTCCGTTGCTAATTGCAATGGAAAATCCGTTGCATAGCTGATGCAAATTAAGTAATTGCAATAGCAGTTGCAACAGATTTTCCGTTGCAACTGCTAATTAATTTTTGAAATCCAATTGAAATATATTTATTTTTTAATTAATTATGAATAAATATTTTCATAAATATTATTGATATATTATTAATATTGAGAACTAAATAAATATAGTTGAAATAAAAATTTCATAAATTAAAATTTATAATACAACAGAGATTCGGTTACATTTACATGTAGAAGTAAATCAACATGGAATAAAAAAATACATATTTTGAAGTGTTTAAAAAAATACGCCACTGTTTTCGATCCTCTTTGGTCTACATGGCCAGTTCCATTTTCTCAATCCTTCGATTAGTTGTTGCTATCTTCTTCTCTTTTCTGAAAATCAATTCCAAGAATCAATATGAACCATCAAATATCAAATTAAATACCCAAGCAGAAGGGCAAAAGTTATATTACGCTTCAGGAGTCAAGCTCCTCCTTTGCTTTCCATCTGCATCCTTCAGTGGGGGCTTCCCCTTTTTGGATTGGATTTGCAACAAATATGCGAGAGAGGAGATGACTGCAATTAATATAAACAACATGAATATTCATAAACAGAAAAATACAAAAGAATAATTTGAATAAAAGAGAGAGACACGAGATTGTAATACATTGATTGTTTTCCTGAAATTATTTGGCTTCCTCGAATGGGTCCTCTGCTAGGAAGATCTTCAGAAAAATTCAGATCTTAAATTTGCATGTCTTAGTTCTTTCCAGTCCACAGAAGAAGTTTACCTACTTTTATTTACTAAAGCATCACATGCAAATGTGTATTGTATAATTGAAGCAACAAACCAATCAAAAAAAGAAGAAGACATAGTTCAAATTGATATTTACCTACTTTTATTTACTAAAGCATCACATGCAAATGTGTATTGTATAATTGAAGCAACAAACCAATCAAAAAAAGAAGAAGACATAGTTCAAATTGATATAGCAAAACTGATATTTTTTTACTTGGTCTTCATGGTTTATACTGAAGCTAGCCATTCACAATGGTTGACAGCTAAAAGTAAAATGAAACTGAAATAGGATGACAGAGAACTGGAAAGAGGTGATGGAAATACAGCTTCAACCAGTTATAGCAGCTACTTATTTAACCCGTAACTTCTAATTGGTGATACCAACACACAAATATTTTGATGATAAAGGATATGAAGTTTCAAAAGCTAAATCCATCTAAATCAGATGACCATGAAATTCTTAAATGCTTGAACCCTAAAAGGCAATCCTTCATACAAAATTTAACTTCCTGAAAAACATATGAAGAAAAACAAATTTAACTTCATACAAAATTCTTAAATGCTTGAACCCTAAAAGGAACAGTTAAGAATGCTTCCAAGTGACAGTAATCCTATTTTACATTCCTCTGAGTAGTCTCTATGTTTTCCACTTTTAAGATGTATGGATCGGTCTTTGTTATCAGGGGCATAAACTACCTTCATGAATGTAAACCAGATCCGATCATCCATTGCGATTTAAAGCCAAAGTAAGACAACAAATGCGAAGTTAATTAGTTGTGTAAATTGAAAACTGATTTGTGATGTACTGTTCTGTAATATTGGAAATTTCGGTAAGGTGCCAGAAATAATTTGCTGGATAATGGTGGTCTATTGAAGGTAGCTGGATTTGGTTTGATAAGGCTGTCAAACATTTCACCTGACAGAGCAAATTAGCACCAGGGACTCTTATTGACCATTCAAGTAAGTCTTTGTTGCACTTTTACACTGCTATCCTGCTTCCTTTTAAGAGCTCAGAACTCTTCATCTAATCTTGAGTGAATAACTTTAAAGGGATTACTGCAATGTATTCTTGACTTGAACTTAAGTGATGGTATTGCTTTCCGGGATGTATACATGGCACCCTGAGATTTATAACGATGAAATATTTGATCGAGCTACCGACGCATACTCTTTTGGAGTCATTTTGTACGAGGTGGGACTTTGCAGTCTAATTTGGCAAGCTGGTTGTACTTTCCTCGTTTCCTTCATATGTATTACTTCAGAATTTGAGTGCCGAGTGGGACGTTTCTTCGCTTTGAGCTTAGATGCTTGAGGGAGTGCAGCCCTTTCCATCCCAAAACTCCCTGAAGAGGCTGTGAAGTTGATGTGCTTAGAGAAAAAGAGACCGCAATTCAAGATCAAAGTAAGAAGTTACCCTCCGGGATTTAAGAGAGTAAGTTTTGATTCTGTCTCCAGTTTCTTTAGCATATTGAATAGGAAGTTGTCCCTGCAAATTAAGAATGGCACACTCGAATGGGAACCCTCTTGATGTTCATGCAGGTTGATTGATGAATGTTGGCATTCAGAACCCGTTGTCGAAACCGACCTTTTCCGAGATCATCACAAGACTGGATAGGATTTGTAGCAACTGCTCAAAACAAGGATGGTGGAAAGACACTTTTAAGCTCCCATGGTATGGATCTCTTGCCCAAGTATCTCCGAGCGAGCAACACTCGTTTCGATTCAATGTTTAATGAGATTATTAATCAAGTGCAGGAAGTAACAAGGGAGGCCTTTTTCAAGAAGAGGAAGCTTGGAACAATTAAGACCGAGGATTTTGGTCGATCGAAATTAACAGTTTTGGAGCTTAAATGTTACACAGCATAAGATCAAAATGAGCTTAAATGTTACAGCAGCAATATATGCTGCCATTGTTGGAATGAACATCATCACTGTCAAACAAAACTTCTTGTCATTGTTGCTCGAGATTAAATATGGAATAAACAGCAATATGACGACACGCATACATCCCTGGAAGATTGAGTGTTATATCCTAGTCTCAAATTTTATTTGTACTCCTTAATCCTATAGCATTTGAAATCATTAAATAGTCCCTGGACTAGCGATGATTATCCTTTATTTTAGTAATTATTATTTCAAAAATGTCTTCCTTTTTCCTAATCAAATTGCAAAAAGATTAAGCATGCTGAAACTAATATGAAATTGATAAAAATGAATTATAAATATAAAGATTAAGCATTTAAAGCAAGCCTTCCCATTCCCCGCCCCCCATTTTCTCTTCTCTGTTTGGTCTCGTCTGCATCACATTTGGAAGGCTTGACTGTGCAAGTGGAGGCCATCAAGAGGTCTTCCCCTTTCTTTCATTGGTGGGAAATTCCTGATTCGAATTTAAATATCGAAATGGATCAAAAAAGGAGAGGATTAAGTGATAAATCATTTGTGATTTTCTTACACCACATGCATCATTCTCCATGAGCAAGGGCCCATGATGCAGATGAGCTTGACTTTGCAAGGGGAGGCTATCAAGAGGTCTTCCCCTTCTTTGATTGGTGGGGAGTAATCTTCAAGCAACTTCCTAATCTTAATCAATGAGACTATGACCATGCAATTATTTTGTGGCCACTGATTGATATCCTTTCGTATTGATGGATCCAGGATAATATTCGTAGCTAGTCTGTAGAGGAGTATTGCTCTCAAGACCATGCAATTATTTTGTGGCTACTGATTGATTTCCTTTCGTATTGACCGATTCAATTCGTAGCTACTCTGTAGACTAGTATTGTTCTCAAGACCACATTAT
The DNA here is from genome assembly GCA_029228465.1 of Salix viminalis. NCBI lineage: Eukaryota > Viridiplantae > Streptophyta > Magnoliopsida > Malpighiales > Salicaceae > Salix > Salix viminalis. Next base: position 2,263,724 of record CM055442.1, read on the forward strand.
ATCTTTTGTGCATATATATATATATATATAGTGTAACAAAGCCATTATTTGATTTCCCATGATTAAAAAAGTTAAATTTCTCTCTCGATGTTCATCAGTAGAATATCAAGGCACCGCTTAGGTGTGTATGCAGCTCTTCTTCTGCTTGAGATCCTATTCACCCACCATCGTTGCAGTGCTAGACAGATGATCAATGACTGCGCTCCTTCTTCTTGTGGCATTTTCCTCAATATTAGCTCCCCTTTTCGACTAGATACCGACCCCGGTAGCTGCGGCGACAAATTTTTTGAGCTTGCTTGTGAAGATAACGAGCGCCTAACATTACACTTGAACATGGACAAATATTATGTTGAGGCAATCAATTACAGTGACTCCACAATTCGACTTGTGGATGCTGCTGTTCAGAAGGATGATTGCTTCTCCATCCCTCATCATTCTTTTATAGAAGAAGTGCTCTACTCTCCGTTCTATGCTGATGATATTTATTATTATCTTGGTAAAAATTGGACAAAGAGTTCTGTGTTAGCTTTTATATGTTGCGAAAATGAAATACAGAATCTTCCAGATTATATTATGGATACTTCTTCTTGCAAAAATGGCAGTGGTACTGCACATAATTCTTCTCCCAGCTGTGTCAACATGGAAGGCCATTCGTATGTCATGGTTGATAGGGGGATCAAGGATGTACCTGACTTGTGCCGTGTAAATTTGATGTATCATGTGCAAAAAAATGTGAGAAATATGTCGTATACAGATGTCCATGATATTTTGGCAGATGGGTTCGAGCTTCAATGGTCCAAGAATACTAACTCACAACCATACCGTAAGATTACCATATTATGCAAACCATATTTGTTTTATTTTATTGCTTTGTTTAAATCTACCTGTCAGCTTAATATCAACACTGTTGACCCTTCTCTCCTCTCTTGATATGCAGCTGGAGGCTTGTTTTTTGAAGGTGATGAATATTACGGTCTTAGATGTTGTGGCTCAATTTTACAAAAAAGATCTACCTGTCAGTTTATGTGTTAAGGCTTGAAATCTACCTCTCTTGAAGTTTCCGTTTATATGTTAAGGCTTAAAATCTACCTGTCAGTTTAATATTATAAGTTTGTAAAATATCAACACTGTTGACGCTTCTCTTCTCTCTTGAAATGCAGTCATGTTTACATGTTTGAGGTTGTTTTTGGAAGGTGAGGAGGAATATTACGGTCTTATAATTCTTCGCAATTATATGACTTTTTATTTAATTAATCATCAAGATTTTGCACGCTGATTCATATTTTATTTTGCTGATTATAGTTCCCTTTTGGATATTTTGTCGAGCTAATAATTTGGTGAGGAGGGGGGGTGAGTTAATTTATTTTGTGCAATCATAGTATTTTACACAAAGAGTACTAATATTTTTCTAATAAATAACATAAAAGACCCTAAAAAGTTTCAATTACATATGCTTTTATTTTGAATGAATAGTAAATCATTCTTCTTTTTCTTTTGTCATTGTGTTTTTATTTGGCAGCTTCTCATTGTCCTGACTACCCGTTCACCAGCGCTCCAATTGCTGCAGTTTTACTAAGCTTTCTCATGTTGTTTCTCGCCCTTATCGGTGAGTATTTTACTTTACTTTTATCAGCTTGCAGTAAAACAATAAATATATCAACAAAAAAAACAATTAAGTATCCAATATTAGCTTCTACTTGTTTTCATTAAATTTATTTAAATGTGGAAAATAATAAGCCCTTGAAATTTACATATTTCTTAGGAGCCCCCCAACTATTTCAAGTTTTCACTTTATGTTAAATTTGTATTATTTTTGCATCAATTAAGTATCCAATATTCTTTCTACTATTGTTCTCAATTATAAACAATACTCATTTTAAAGCATTAGAAAGATCTTATCATTCCCTTTATTGTTTGTTTCATAGACTTGCATGGATACTGTTTTCTTTTCAATTTCATGAGGTATTTATTAGCGTACTGAGAACCATGATGATCAGTTTTTGAGATCAAAGAACTAGAATACACAAACTCATCACACTCGCACATAAAATAAATGAAATATTTGCAAATTATTTTAATTTCTGGTACAAGGATTTTGACATTTGGAAGAAAAAAAAACCTTTCATGGATGCCTAGTTAAACTTCAAAAAGAAGAAAAGCACCACGATGAAAGTCACATGAAATTTTCGGAATGTTTTTTGTATTGAATTTTTTTGTATGTCTCTATACAGTGATATATCATGTGCTATTATTTCCATGCGGGCTTCCATGTCTTTTGGCTTTACTCATCTATAAATGGCGAAGAAGACATTTATCCATGTACGACAACATTGAAAAATTCTTGCAAAGTCACGATAATGATCTCGTGCCGATAAGGTACACTTACTCGGAGATCAAGAAGATAACAAACGGATTTAAAGACAAGTTGGGTGAAGGAGGCTTTGGCTCAGTGTACAAGGGAAAGCTTCGTAGTGGTCGTTTCGCAGCGGTTAAATTACTGGGCAATTCAAAAGCCAATGGACAAGATTTTATCAACGAAGTTGCCACTATTGGAAGAATTCACCATGTCAATGTCGTGCAACTGATTGGTTTCACCGTCGAGGGATTGAAGCGTGCTCTTATATACGAGTTCATGCCTAATGGATCTCTTGAAAGGTATATTTTTTCTAAGCAAGGTTGCGTCCCACTAAGCATTGAGAAATTGTACAAGATTTCTCTTGGTGTGGCTCGTGGCATTGAATATCTACATCAAGGTTGTGATATGCAAATTTTGCATTTTGATATCAAGCCTCACAACATTCTACTTGATGAGAAATTTATTCCGAAAATCTCAGATTTTGGACTTGCCAAATTGTACCCAACAAATAATAACACTGTGCCCCTCACTGCTGCTAGAGGGACAATTGGATACATGGCTCCTGAGCTATTTTATAAGAATATTGGAGGTGTCTCTTACAAAGCCGACATCTATAGTTACGGGATGTTATTAATGGAAATGGTAGGAAGAAGAAAGAACTTGAATGCATTGGCAGATCATTCAAGCCAAATTTACTTCCCTTCATGGGTTTATGACCAAGTTAGTGAAGGAAAGGACATAGAAGTACAAGAAGATGCCACGGAACATGAAAAGAAGACAATGAAAAATATGATTATTGTAGCTTTATGGTGCATACAGTTGAAGCCAGGTGATCGTCCCTCAATGCATAAAGTTGTACAGATGCTTGAATCAGATGTTGAGCCCCTGAGAATGCCTCCTAAGCCTTTTCTCACCCCACATCAGGTGCAAGAAGATGATGATAGAGATAATCATGTAAAGTTATCAAATCCACCAAATGATGATATCGACTCTTCATATCAGTTTGGTCGTTAATAAAAATGTTTTAATCAAGTAGGCATGTAGATGTTAATTTGTATATGGTATTGCAAGCATACTAAACATGCTTATACAAATGGATCATTTTTCAGTTATAATTACATCAATAAAGCCTGATAATTTTATTTATGGCACACCCAGCCTGATCATTTTTCATGTTATTGACTTGAAAGATCTTTTTTCCACTAAAGAGACTTCGCAGAGCACAGATAAAGGACTTGTTTGGTTAATAGAAGTGCTTTCAATACTCTTATATCTTTTGGAGAGTTGTTTTATAAACCTGCTTATCATAATTAAAGATGAGAAATAATAATTCAGTATTGCAGATTTAATATGTTTGATCATGGGATATGTTTTATACTATATAAAATGTGTAGTGAAGGATATTGATTGGATAGTGAAAACCAAATATTAAGTTTGTAAGTAGAACAAATTTAAAAGAACAAGGATGTAAAATAATATTTAACATTTCAGGAAAAATTAAAAAAATCCTTATACCTTTTTTTAATGGATGGGCTGAGACAATAAATATTTATATTAAAATGAAAGAAACTCTTCATAAATTAAGTGGAAAACAAGTTACGAATATATTTTAAAACTTCTTTAAACTAATTCAAGTTAGGAATATTTTTTTACATTAAGGGAGCAATCTGATTTTAACCTTAGGCCTGCCCCCTTGGATTTGGATCTGCCATTACTAGTGGTCTTGTTTTCATTAAGTTATTAGCTATATCATTTGTGTTTTATCATGGGTTATATATTTTTTTTTTCAAAAAAATATTGATGTATATGCTATTTTGATTTTTTAAAATAAAAAATCTAAAGTGTAAATACAAGAGTCTATGCAATTCTAGTTAAATAAATCAATAATCTTTTATGTAAATAGGTAAAAAAAGTCATTAACAATTATCAAAAGAAAAATTAAAACAATTAAGAGATGAATATAGAGCAAGATATTCAATCATATAAAATAAGATATTCACCTGATTGTATTTACTGAAACTTTTTTATTAAATCAATAAAAAAATACAAATAATATCAAACATATTAGATTTGTAATATTGAATTATTATTTCACATCTTGAAAGTTTCTCTTATTTGTTACGAAAATGATCTAAAAACACCCAAAAAAATTTATTTAAAGTACAATATATATATATATATATTCAAAAATGCTTTTGAAACGCAATACCGAATAAGGTCACAACAATGTAATTTATTAATTAATTAACAACAATAAACTACTCTTCACCTGCTCCTATTACACATTGTACTTTTCTTTGAAAAGATTTTTTTTGTCTATTTTATTTTTTAATATTGAAATGGTTGTAAATTGAGAATATTATTTATCTTTTTATAAGGTTAATGTGGTTTGTATGTTTATTAGAGTAATCTAGGTTGCCTATATTTACAAGTTTGGTGTGATGATGTATTGTTTTTAATTGAATCTCATTTTTTTTATTGTGTATTTTTTATATTTTTAAAACTAGTTTTTTTAATATAATACAAAAATAGTTTTAAAACAAAGCTATTTTACTAAATTTTATAAAGTCAATGGATTTGCACGTTGATTTGGCTAGTTGATATGATTCATTGGTCTAACGAGTTTAACTTTTTTCTAATTCAACCATAGATAGATGTTGGATTAATTGAGATTTTAATTTTTATAAATGGTTTGTTATGCTTTTTTAGAGGATATTTTCTTCTCAAAAAATATCTAGGAAATGGGTTGGTGTTTGATTTTGTAATTTTTTATTTTTATGATTATATAGTTAAATAAGAAAAAAGTTTTTTTTTTAAAATAAAATTATAATCTTAATCACTGTTCTGATTCAATGTAATCATTAATGAAGTGCAGGAAGTAACAAGGGAGGCATTCAGTGGCATTTTCAAGAAGAGGAAACTGCTATATACAAAGCCTAAGTACATAGTGTTTCACTATAGCAATTGCAACATTATCTCACTTTTCTTCTATGTTAAAAATAACTTGAGATCTTATATGTATTTATTAATATATATGATCATCGTTTTATTAATATATATATTCACAATAATATATTTCTGCTATGCACACAACATGTTTTTTTATTCACAATAATATTTTTTACTTGATGTCAAAAAATATATTAATAACACCTACACACTCATTTTTTTGCGTTAGAAAAAAAATTATTCAGCCCGCAGCGAGGAGATTCGAATAGATTGCGTAAACACTTTTTTTTTATATATATTGACATATATGATTCTCGATTTATTTAATTAGCTAGTATAACTAAACAACATGGAAAAAGCTTGCATATTATTCATATTGCATGCATAGACTTTTTTTATTTATGATCAGGATCTGTTTTGTAAAAAACATTGAAAAAGCCTCATATTCAATGTTTTGACAAAAAAAAAATTATCCTTGCATTGAACCAGGTAATATCTTATTTTTATTGTCTCGTGGCACACTTGGTTTATTCCTTGCATTGCGTAGTGGCGGTTGGCGAGTGACATGGACAAGACATTTTCCAGGAACAGGGCTTTTTTATTCTTGATTTTTTTCAATTTTATTTTTAATATTAAAATTTTATTTAATTTAATTGTGAGTTGGTATTCATATTTTTATCATATAATAAAATTAAGAAGAAAAAAATCTAGAAGATTTCATAACACGAGTTGCGGGATTGAAAAATTAACTAGGATGAACTTGAGCTTTTTTCTTTCTTTGATTTTTTTGACCTAGTCAATTAATAAAATCATGTCAAGGCAGCTCTTGCACAATTTAATTTTAAATCCAGACTATGTAAATAACTGGCTGGATATTTTGTTTTATTTTATTCCTCTTTTTTTAATCTTTTAGTTTTTAAAATTCAGCTCTCCATACTTTAATGATAGGCTTTTATTCAATTTTATTATTTAATACTGAATTTGTTTTTTATTTATGGTCCTCGTATTTTTCTTGTAGGAACGACCATCGCTTCAAATTTACCAACCACCACTCATGCTACTTGTCCTCATTGGTATGTATTGTACTTTGTTCTTTCGTACTAATCGTGAAACATTAAAATGTATGCATACCATAAGAACAACAACTTAGCACCTTAATTAATATGCATTTATTCATGAAAAAGAAAAAATGGAAAATCCAGTGCAAGAAAAAAATGTAATTAAGCTTTATTACTCATAATTACAAATTTAGATTAGTTTTGCCTCAAATTAATATATTTTATATTTTTTCAATTATAAATAATGCAATGAAAATAAAATCTTTTAATCATACAAATAGCCCAAGTATTTTAAGATTTTGTATAATTCATTTTATTATTTGTATCATTATGTTTGCATTTTCACCCAATATTTTTATTAAAGCGTTGAAACTCATAACATACAATTTTTAAAAATTAGAATATTCATTAATAATGTAAACAAGCATATAAGCTAATGGTTAAAAAAATCATGGGCAAAACTAGCATGTGCATGTTCACACACAAATATTCATAACATAATGAAATAAAAAAATAGTTATGGAAATATAATAATTAAAACTATATATGTTCCTAACATTGATTATTCTTGTAATGTCTCTATACAGTGATATATCATGTGCTATTATTCTCATGTGGGCTTCCATGTCTTCTGACTCTACTCCTCTATAAATGACGAAGAAAACATTTATCCATATATGACAACATTGAGAAATTCTTGCAAAGTCACGATAATGATCTCATGCCGATAAGGTACATTTACTCGGAGATCAAGAAGATAACCACCCGATTTAAAGACAAGCTGGATGAAGGAGGCTTTGGCTCAGTGTATAAGGGAAAGCTTAATATAGTGGTTGTTTCGCAACAGTTAAATTATTGGGCAATTCAAAAATTATAATTTCATAAATTATCTTAAATAAAATAAATAACAATTAAAAGATAAATCTCAAATATAAATAGAAAATCTAATAATATTTTATTCAAATAATAACTGAAGTGAAGATTCCTTAAATATAGGTCGTCCTCTGCATCACATTCGAAATTGCCAAAATATCGAAATGGATCAAAAAAGGAGAGGATTAAGTGATAAATCATTTGTGATTTTCCTACACCACATGCATCATTCTCCATGAGCAAGGGCCCATGATGCAGACGAGCTTGACTTTGCAAGTGGAGGCCATCAAGAGGTCTTCCCCTTCTTTGATTGGTGGGGAGTAATCTTCAGGCAACTTCCTAATTCTTAATCAGTGAGACTATGACCATGCAATTATTTTGTAAACACCCAAGAGAAAAGATATTCATATTGTAAACACCCAAGAAAAAAATATAAATATATATATATATATTAAAGGCTGACTTAGTTTGTCGCTGTCGATTTCATGACGGGGCAGAAAATTGTAAAGGGATACGACCAACGTCAATATTCCGTAATTAATTTGCAACGAGATGAACTTACAAAAAGTCAAGGAATGAATTAAAAGATGAATAAAACAAGTTGGGAGAGGGGTGAAATTGAATAAATGAAATATTGATGATTTAAATTATAAGAAGAGAAGTGGTGGGGTAAAAAGAAAACATTTTAAGATTTTGGGGGGCCTTAGTGCAAAATGAGAAATTTAGGAGTATAAATACCCCTCTTTTTCTCATTTCCAGCAATGGTGAGGGAGAAAGAGAAGGAGATTGTGGGATTTTCTTGCTAAATTAAGGAAGAATTTCGAAATAAAGTGAGATTGAGAGTTACTAAAACCTTCAAACATCAAAAAACCCAAGGATTGGGAGCATTATTGGAAAAAGAAAGTGGAAGAAAAGAAGGAGTGTTTTGGCCGACACTTGAAGGAAGAAAGAGAGGAGAGGAGGAGATTTTGATTCCACAAACTATTAGGATCTTGAACCCCTCTTGGTATAGTATTTCTTTTATGCATTTAATAGATTCTTTACTTTATTACCTTATGGCTAAGTTGCATGACTTTTCTTTATGAATTTTGGGTTAGGGTTCTTGAATAAAATTTGGGGGAAATGTGAAATTGTGTATAATTGATGGATGTGGCATGAAATAGGATGTGAATGTTGTGTAATGAATGGTTGAGCATGAAAAGAATGAGGGAAGTCTTGTTTCCCAAGGCCAATTTTCGGCCAAATGCATAAGTAGCAGAAATTTAACAACTGGACAGATTCATGTTGTGACTTTGGGAGAGAATTTGAGGGGTAAAACAAAGGAATTAGGGGCGGGTTCCTTCATAGGAGTTGTAGTTCTGGATGTCTACTATCCAAGGAAACTTGTTTCACTTGATTTGGAATTTTATAACTCTAGTTAAGGGCCACCAAAACGTGACTGTGCAGGACGAATTCTGCAGAATCAGCAGGTCTGTCACATTTGAGATGCATTTAGTAAATCTTGGGGACAGAACTGGGTTCTATTCCCTTCATAAGAGTTGTAGCCCTATATGTTATTTTTCTAACAAGATAAATTTTGTACAAAACGGAGTTCTATAACTCCAGTTATGGGGAAAAATCTGAGCAGAGGTCGAAATCCGACCTCTGCTGACAGTTTGAAAAAAAAAGGGGGGAAAAGAGGAGGGAGGTCGCAAAACGATGTAGTGAGATACATTAAAGGAAAAAGAAACAAGTTATGGTTTGAAAAATGGGTGCTTATAATGATATTTTTAATGTCGCTGTTATAAAAGAATAACAAATGTAAAGGCATATTAAATTGTTTCGTGGGGTTGTTACAACGCGTATGGTGTGCATTTGTTGCCAAATTGATGTGTATTTTGCTAAGAATTGCTTGAGTGTTTCGCTGAAATTATTGAAGGATTTTGTATGCCTAAAATAAATGATTTCAGCTTGTGAGTTTTGGATGGAAATTCATGTATATTATGGGCTGAAATTGATAGTTTCCATGTGTGTTTATATGTTGGAAAGTGTGTGTATGATGGCTGGAATTTCGTGGGTGTGTTGCTGAAATTTGTTGTTTGATTATGGGCTGAAATTGATAGTTTCCATGTGTGTTTATATGTTGGAAAGTGTGTGTATGATGGCTGGAATTTCGTGGGTGTGTTGCTGAAATTTGTTGTTTGATTATGGGCTGAAAATTGATAGTTTCCATGTGTGTTTATATGCTAGAAAGTGTGTGTATGATGGCTGGAATTTCGTGGGTGTGTTGCTGAAATTTGTTGTTTGATTTTGGGCTGAAATTGATAGTTCCATGTGTGTTTATATGCTCGAAAGTGTGTGTATGATGGCTGGAATTTCGTGGGTGTGTTGCTAAAATTTGTTGATTGATTATGGGCTGAAATTAATGGTTTTCATGTGGTTTATAGGCTGGAATTTATGTGTTTATGTGCTGGTTTTCATGTGTGTTTAAGTGCTGGAATTCATGTGGTTATGTGCTGGAATTCATGTGTTTATGTGCTGGTTTTCATGTGTGTTTAAGTGCTGGAATTCATGTGTTTAAGTGCTGGAATTCATGTGTCTAAGAGCTGGAAATTCATGTGGTTATGTGCTGAAATTTATGGTTTTAATGTGGGTTTTGTTGAGATATTTGTTGAGGGATTTGTGGTGAAAATAGATGTGTGATTGTGCTGAGAATTTTATGCATGCTTCGGCTGAAAGTTGTTGAAATAAGTATGGTAACGAATGTGAAATTGAAAATAGAAATATATTGATGTTTGGACATTGATGTCGCAGGCGGTGCAGTCGGGATTGAGTCATCGCCCGCATAAGAACAGCTCGTAAGTAGAAACAGCGTAGGTGAATTTCTCACTTTTATAATGACATGTAAGAAGTAATTTAATTTGAATATTATTCAAATGTGTTAGAGTTTTTATTAGATTGTTGAATACTTAAAGGTGATTGAATGATTGATTAGCTTCGCTAATGGCATCCGAAAGGGATGACCGGATTGAATGATTGATTAGCTTTGCTAATGGCATCCCGAAAAGGATGACCGAATCGAATGATTGATTAGTCTGACTAATGGCATCCGAAAGGATGACCGGATTGAATGATTGATTAGCTTCGGCTAATGGCATCCGAAAGGATGACCGGAACGAATGATTGATTAGCTTCGGCTAATGGCATCCGAAAGGATGACCGGATTGAATGATTGATTAGCTTCGGCTAATGGCATCCCGAAAGGATGGCCGAACGTAATAATTGATTAGCTTTCGCTAATGGCATCCGTAGGGGATGGCCGGGATAAATGAAATTTCGCTTAATAGCGCTCAAGAAGAAGGACCATGGGGGAGGAACAGTTGACCTCGAAATGAGTACCTTATGAGAATAGTCTGAGTAAAGTTATCGCTATCCAAAACGAGAAAAAAAAATAGAGATCCTATAAAATTTACCAGCTGAATTGCTATGTATATGCGTAAATTCCAACTTGTCGTTGTTCTTTTAACGGATAGGTCATTTAGCCAAAATTATTAATACTATCATTAAGTAATTGTGTTTCTTAAATGTTTGTACTGCTGCAGGGATGTCACAGTCACGAGGGGTCTAGGGAACCTGATATAAGAAGACCTACTTTTGCAAAGAACCATGTAGTTGCATTATAACATAAGATGTGTTTAGGATGAATCAATGTATTGAATGCATAATTTTCATTCGACCCTTTTTGTGAAGATCTGTAAATTCCGCTAGTAGGTTAAGGACGTAAACTTATAACCTTGTATGTATATTTCTAATATAAGACTTTAATGGTGAAACCGTAATAGGGTATGTTTGTGCGAATTTTATTTCTTTAATGGAATGTTTATGGTATGAATGATATTTTACTGATGTGAACTGTTATGGACCATTGAGTAATGGTATTATATAATAATAAATAAAAAAAAAAAAAAAAAAATCTGGGGTGTTACATATTTTGTGGCCACTGATTGATATCCTTTTGTATTGATGGATCCAGGATAATATTCGTAGCTAGTCTGTAGAGGAGTATTGCTCTCAAGACCACATTATATCTTTTGTGCATATATAGTGTGTCGTAACCCAATTTTTGGGTTACTCCCCAAAACAAAATAAAAATGATAAAAATAAAATAAAAAGAGTTTGGTGTTGGTAGAAAATCACGGTGGAAATTTGGAATATTTTCTGAGCCGAATTGTATCTCTTTTGTGCCCAAAAAAGAGAGAAAATACAAATTCGAGGTAAAAATTAAGTCAAAAATCATAATTATATTTTTTATAGGCCAATTTGATTTAATCATGGGCTAATTCAAAATATTATTATGTTTGAGAATTAATTTAGGGTCCAATTAAAAAATTTAATTAAGTGCAAGGACTTAATTATGCTTTAAATTGATCAAATTAATTTTATTAAGATAATTGACAAAAAATCAAATTCTTGAATTTAATTCGGGTTCAGTTGAGAAGATTGGAATTTTTGGAGACCCAACTGAATTTTTCCTAGGTAATTGTGCAAAATTAAGGGTCAAATTGAGAATTTAATGCTCAATTGAGGGTCAAATTGCATAAATCGGAAGTAAGGGACCAAAATGAAAAAGGCGCGCAAAGTTAAGGCTAATGTTGAAATTCTGACAGGGGCACAATTGCATAAATCTAAGAGTTTAAAATCGATTGAGAGCGCAATTGGAACAATCACAAATCGAAGGACCAAAATGCAATTTTGCTAGGCCCACACCTGAAGCAGCCATGCACGCCGCTGCAATCACGCTGCCGTGAAGGCATGCATAACACTGTAGAATGGCGCTGTGGGATTCGACTCATCACCGTCGCTGTAGCTCGCCACTGTCGGAGACAACTCCATTCACTGCACGCGGCTGTAGCATGGTGTGACAATTCCATCTCCTCCGCCTATGAATAGCACGGGACAGAGCAACACAAAGGGGGAAAGAAAAGAAAAAAAACCGAGCAAAAGGCCGAGAGAAAAACCTGTGAAAAACGGGGGGAAGTTCTGGAAATTCATAGAGATTTTTAGCAAATAAAAACAAGAGAAACGAGGGAAAATCACATGAACTACCACCACCATCTTCATCTCCCTCAGCGCTGAGCTCTCTCTCTCCTTCTCGGTCTGCAACTTCTCTCTCTCTCTAAAATCCAGCTCCGTTGAGCTCTCTCTCTCCTACTGTTAGAGGCCTTTAAACTACCAAATATCACCCAAAATACCACTGAGAACATCCCCTACATACTAGCAACCTAAACACACTCTCAGGCGAAGCTTTGGCCACGGTTGCAGCGGCTGTGACGTGAATCCCGCGACTTCGGAAGCTTCCTCCGGCCACCACAGGCCACCGTTGACAACGCCACCACGACAGGGATCATCACTTAGACCTCCTCTACCCAACGGTACTAACAGGTACGCATTTCGTCACACTTGAAAAAACACTATTCATTCATCTTCTTCGTCGATTTGGCCATCTGCATGCAGTGGGACGCAATTTGCGTCCCACTGTTCATGCGGGCCAAGGCCGGGGTAAACGGGCCGGGTTTCGTGCCCGGCCCATGTGTCTAGGAAATTCTGGGCTTCCAACCCATAAAGCATGGAAGCCCAGCCCAAGATAAAGGCGGGCTGTCAGCCCATTAGACTGACAGCCCAGCCCATAACCGACTGGGCTGCAAGCCCATCCGGCTTGCAAGCCCAGTCCAAATAAGGCAGGCTGTCAGCCCACCAAGCTGACAGCCCAGCCCAGCCCAGTAAAAAATAAAAAATAAAAAATAATAATAATAATAAAAAATAAAAAATAAAATTTTTATTTTTCTTGTTATTATTATTATTATAAAAAATCAAAAAAATATAAAAAAAATGTATTTGTTTTCGTGCATACGGCCGAATTCCAAGATTTTTCCATGTTTATTTTTCATAAAAAAATATATGTTGCATTTTTCTCATATTTTGAAACGAAAATTGGATATCGTAACCGGTTTATGATTATCCGTAATTTTAAATATTTTTTGTTTTATCTATTAGGGTGTAAATTTACATTGTAAAGTACATCCGTGGATAAAAAAAGGGTTTTAAACTACGGTGTAAATTTATATTGTAAAGTACATCCATAGATAAAAAAAAGATTTTTACTACGGTGTAAATTTATATTGTAAGGTACATCCGTAGGTAAAAAATTTTTACTACGGCGTAAATTTACATTGTAAAGTACATCCGTAGAAAAAAAAAAGGTTTGTAACTGCGGTGTAAAATTACATTGTAAAGTACACCCGCAAACAAAAAAAATGGTTTTTGAAAATGCAGTGCAAAATTGGGGGTGATGCGTCTTCCCCTTGCACAACAAGTCCCCTTACCTAGACTCTCGCAGACCAATAGGTTCCTAGTAACCTTAATACTAGGTGGCGACTCCTAAAAATTATAGTTGTAAATTTTACGACTATAAAACACCCCATTTTCACCGCGCGCCGTTGTCTCTCCAGAGAGGGATGGCGGAGCGCGAAGCGTGAAAAATCGTCGTCGCGACAGATGGCGACTCCGCTGGGGATGATTGTTGGACTGAGCTTTGCTTTGTTTGATTGTTTATTTCTTAATTTGTTTTTTGCACTCATTTTAACTGCTTTAACATGCATTTTTATTGCTTTAGCATGCATTTTACTTTCAACTCATGCATAACATTAAATTTAAATTAATGTCATCATGCATTTTAATTTCCTGAATAAACCCAATTCTAAGTTAGGTGGGGATTAACGGTCTGCCCCATGACTTTCAGTCGGGGTTCAGATTCGTGAAATATCCAACTATGAACTGAGTGTTTACTTGATAATGGCGGTCATACCGTGCCCCAACCATTTCTTGTAAACCCCTACACCACCTTCATGTAAGGTAGTCACTGGGCAGTTCATAGACCTTTTTCAGACCAGATAGAAAGCTTACCCCTCATGTAATGACTTAGAACTTGTCTTTGGGTACAAACTCCCCGATAATTCACCCGATATGTATATACATATAATTGCACCCGCATGTATCCATCATCACAGCATAACATATCATCAACAGATTGAAATATAGGTCCCCAAACAAAATGGCAGAAGTAGTTCATGATGAAAAGATACTGATGCATTTTTTCCAAGACAGTTTGAGTGGGACAACATTGAATTGGTACATGAGTCTAGACAACACTAGGATTTGTAGTTGGAAAAATCTGGTAGATGCTTTCATCAAGCAATATAAGTACAACATGGACATCGCTCTCGACAGAACAAGTTTGTCCAATCTGGAGAAGAAAGACAAAGAAAGCATAAGGGGATATTCTCAGAGATGGAGAGATCTTGCTGCACAAGTGCATCCCCCACTTCTAGATAAAGAGATGGTGACATTGTTCGCCAACACGCTAAGAGCTTCTATTACTGTAACATGTGATGGGCGCTCAAAGACAAGAATTTACGGATGTTGTAGCCGTGGGCGTAGCTTTAATAGAGCAGGGGAATTAGAAGTGGTAGAATTTCTGCACCTATGGAGAAAAGAGGCTTTGAAAGCAAGAGAAAAGATACCGAGCATTTCGAAGATGATTATAAGGGTAAGAACAACCAATTCCAAAACTACCATAACCCTTCATCTCAAATTGCCAATATTAATTTTCAAGCCAAAGATCCACCTAAAAAAATTTCCCTGAAAAAGAAATTACTGTGAAAACCCAAGATCAGCTACCTCCATTATCATTGCCTTTAAATGAGATGTATCAAAACTTGGTTAGCACTGGAAAAATAGCTCCTGAACCTTATGCACCTTTGCAGCCACCTTATCCTGATTGGTATAAGCCTGATCTAAGCTGTGAATATCATGCCGGTGCTGTAGGGCATAGCATTCACACTTGTGGTGCCTTCAAGAAGATGCTCATGCAATTGATTAAAGCAGGGTGGATAACATCCGAAGGAAATCTAGGTCCGGCACCCAAGTAAGCTTCACGGAAATAGGGTACCAAGTGTCTGCACGACAAAAGCTTTTGAAAAGGGAATGTGCCGATATTGGGAGATGAAGTCTGCTTCCATGATTTCCTTTTGTTTTGGTCATGTCCACACATTATATCCATATTTTGACTTGTCGACAATTTTGCTTGTAATGCCACCAGACCTTTTTGTTGTTAAGCAAACATTTCCTTGCAGTGATTATGTATTTTCTTGTGTTTATGATGTGCTCTTGCTCTTTTGTCTAAATAACACAAGCACTCCATATACCTTTTCATCCAAAGTATACATGATCCCATGATTTCATAAAGATTTTTGGCAAATCAAAGTCTAGTACGAAAATGGATGCCAATTTGATGTTTATTTAATAAATATGTTCTGGGAATTCAAAGGATTTCATTGAAAGGTGATCTCATACCACCAAAATCCACATAATAAAGCTAATCTCTTAGCCAAACAAATAATCCAAAAAAAAATCAAAAAACTTGTTTCGCATGGAAAAAGGCAAAGCTTATTGATTTAGATTGCATGTTTTTGAAATGAGGAAAGACCATCTTTGATATGCCTTCACAAAGTCTCAAATATCCATTGTAGTCCTTATTTGAGCCTAACAATCTTTTCTTGATGATTAACCCTGACAAGGATCACACCCTACACTGGGGGGCAAGTGCAAAAAAAAAAAAAATCCTACAAAACAGTCCTCAATGACAAGTGACGCCCGAACAAAGTTGGGGGGCATAAACATAAAAAGGGTTTTAGTACATTATAGCAAATTAATTCAACATTTTGGTAGTACTAAAAACCCAACATAGAAAGTCCAAACAAAATACTTGGGGGGCATGTCAAGTCAGCACAACGTTAGTGCCAAAAATTCATGAAAAAGCTCAAACAAAATACTTGGGGGGCATGTCAAGTCAGCATCATGTTATTGCCAAAAAGCAATGAAAAAGCCCAAACAAAATACTTGGGGGCATGGCAAGTCAGCACAACGTTAGTGCCAAAAACCGATGAAAAAGCCCAAACAAAATACTCGGGGGGCATGTCAAGTCAGCATCATGTTATTGCCAAAAAGCAATGAAAAAGCCCAAACAAAATACTTGGGGGCATGTCAAGTCAGCACAACGTTAGTGCCAAATACCAATGAAAAAAACCAAACAAATACTGGGGGGCATGTCAAGATGAAAGCCCAAACAAACACTGGGGGGCATCCTAGGTCACTATGAAAATCAATCATGAGGGCTAAATGAAGTTCTAAGAGTAAGCATTAAGTGATCCTTAGTCTAAAAAACCCTTAAACACCTTTTGAGCCTACAAATATCTTTTTTTTTTTCGTAGCTAGCAACCTAAGCCTACGTTACAAGCCTGATAAAGCCCTTTTTGATCAAATACGAGTAATCTGGATCGATGGGCAATGCTTTTCCATTCGAAACAAGCCATACAAATGCTTCACCAAACTTGATCAAAGCCTTTTTGAAATACAAGACATGCAAACACGCATCATTTCACATTCTTGGCTAAATCAACATGAAACTTGACAATGAGATCACTTGAATTTTTTTGAGAACAAGTTTGTTTAAACAAACATCAAAATGGTTTTTGTGCTTGGAATGACTTTGAAATTCCAAAAATCTTACATGAAAAAATCTTTGCAAATAACCATCCTTTTCCTGCAAACACTTAAAGCCTAAAACACTTGCGGGGCATGACCAAACTGGGGGCAATCTAAAATGCAATTGAAGTTGGCTCCATCATTCCTTTTCAAAGAATTTGGATCAAACTTAGGGGGGCATGTTGATATGAATGATCTATCATCTCTAGTGGTCAAAATCATGAAGTTGACTCCATAATTCCTTTTCAAAGAATATGGATCAAACTCAGGGGGACATGTTGATATGGAAGATCAATAATCTCCAGTGGTCAAAACCATAAGTTGCGGCTCGAGTAAGTAGAAGCAAGAAACCGTCAAAGTCGGAGATCTAAAAGGAAAGGAAGGCCAGGAAGAAGAAAGGGGGATCTATATTTCTCAGGTAAGTATACATGCATCATCATGCATTGCATCTCCATTGAGAATCTAGGAAATATTTTGGAGGGATTGTAATTTACGAACCTTCATTCATTATTTTTGTGTATGCTTTCGAGCTCTCACCCCTTTCACTTCCTTAAGGATGCTTTCCAGCTTCATCTCTTTCCTAAATTTGGGTGTCATCATGCATTGCATCTCCCTAGGAATCTAAGGAATGTTTTGAAGGGATTGTAACTTACAAACCTTCATCATTTTTGTGTGCGCCTTCGAGCCCTGACTACTTTCACTTCCCTGAGTGCGCTTGCGAGCCTTTCATCAGCAGATAAAGCATTTTTCAACCATATCTCTTCTTTTATTTGAGTGCGCTTTCTAGCCATCAACCAACTTAGATAGTGCACTTTTAAGTCCTATCTATTTCCAGAACTTGGTGAGCTTGCTAGCCACCATCAATCTTCATTGTTGAGTGCGTTTTCTAACCCTCGACCATCAACAAAAATAGTGCGCTTTCCAGCCCTATTTTCCATCTTCTAGTGCGTTTTTCTAACCCTCGACCATCAACAAAAATAGTGCGCTTCCAGCCCTATTTTCCATCTTCGAGTGCGTTTTCCAACCCTCGATCCATCAATTAAATAGTGCGCTTTCCAGCCCTATTTTCCTCACTATCTTCAAGTGCGTTTTCAACCCTCGACCACCGATTTAAATAGTGCGCTTTTCAGCCCTATTTTTCCCTTCATCTTCGAGTGCGTTTTTAACCCTCGACCATCAATTTAAATAGCGCGCTTTCCAGCCCTATTTTCCCCTCATCTTCGAGTGCATTTTCCAACCCTCGACCATCAATTAAAATAGTGCGCTTTCCAGCCCTATTTTCCCCTCATCTTCGAGTGCGTTTTCCAACCCTCGACCATCAATTTAAATAGTGCGCTTTCGAGCCCTATTTTCCCTCCTCTTTGAGTGCATTTTCTAACCCTCAACCATCAATTAAAATAGTGCGCTTTCTAGCCCTATTTTCCCTTCATCTTTGAGTGCGTTTTCCAACCCTCAACCATCAATTAAAATAGTGCGTTTTCTAGCCCTATTTTCCATCCCATGAAATCTTCACTATTTTTCACCTGGGTAGGTCACCCATAACAATGAGACCACCTTCACCATTTTCCCCTGGGTAGGTCACCCATAACAATGAGACCACCTTCACTATTTTCCCCTGGGTAGGTCACCCGTTACAATGAGACCACCCTCACCATCTTTAACCTGGGTAGGTCACCCATCACAATGAGACCATCTTCATCATCTTTCAACTGGGTAGGTCACCCATTACAACGAGACCATCTTCACTATTGTCATCCGGGTAGGTCACCCATCACAATGAGACCATCTTCATCATCTTTCAACTGGGTAGGTCACCCATTACAACGAGACCATCTTCACTATTGTCATCCGGGTAGGTCACCCATTACAATGAGACCATCTTCATCATCTTTCACTCGGGTAGGTCACCCATTACAATGAGACCATTTTCCTATGTCATTCACAAACATCACCATCTTCCATCCTTTTGAGTGTCCTCCTTAGGCCCCAATTCTTAGGTAGTGCGCTTTCTAGCCCTATCTTATCATTCCTTTCTGAGTGCACTTTATAGTCCTCATTCTCATTTCTGGATGGATCAACCATTTCTTGGTCTGATAAATCCACTTTTCTTTTTCTTTACAACGCTTACTATTTCAAGTCTTTTACAAGACTTTAGTCGTAAGCATTGTAAAGAGGGGGGCAACTGTCGTAACCTAATTTTTGGGTTACTCCCCAAAACAAAATAAAAATGATAAAAATAAAATAAAAAAGGGTTTGGTGTTGGTAGAAAATCACGGTGGAAATTTGGAATATTTTCTGAGCCGAATCGTATCTCTTTTGTGCCAAAAAATGAGAGAAAATACAAATTCGA
Source organism: Salix viminalis (assembly GCA_029228465.1). Taxonomy (NCBI): domain Eukaryota; kingdom Viridiplantae; phylum Streptophyta; class Magnoliopsida; order Malpighiales; family Salicaceae; genus Salix; species Salix viminalis. Next base: position 2,282,892 of record CM055442.1, read on the forward strand.
GGTAAAAATTAAGTCAAAAATCATAATTATATTTTTTATAGGCCAAATTGGTTTAATCATGGGCTAATTCAAAATATTATTATGTTTGAGAATTAATTTAGGGTCCAATTGAAGAATTTAATTAAGTGCAAGGACTTAATTATGCTTTAAATTGATCAAATTAATTTTATTAAGGGCTTAATTGACAAAAAATCAAATTCTTGAATTTAATTCGGGCTCAGTTGAGAAGATTGGAATTTTTGGAGACCCAACTGAATTTTTCCTAGCTAATTGTGCAAAATTAAGGGTCAAATTGAGAATTTAATGCTCAATTGAGGGTCGAATTGCATAAATCGGAAGTAAGGGACCAAAATGAAAAAGGCGCGCAAAGTTAAGGATAATGTTGAAATTCTGACAGGGGCACAATTGCATAAATCTAAGAGTTTAAAATCGATTGAGAGCGCAATTGGAACAATCACAAATCGAAGGACCAAAATGCAATTTTGCTAGGCCCACACCTGCAACAGCCATGCACGCCGCTGCAATCACGCTGCCGTGAAGGCATGCATAACACTATAGAATATTGGCGCTGTGGGATTCGACTCATCACCGTTGCTGTAGCTCGCCACTGTCGGAGACAACTCCATTCACTGCACGTGGCTGTAGCATGGTGTGACAATTCCATCTCCTCCGCCTATAAATAGCACGGGACAGAGCAACACAAAGGGGGAAAGAAAACAAAAGAAAACCGAGCAAAAGGCCGAGAGAAAAACCTGTGAAAAACAGGGGGAAGTTCTGGAAATTCATAGAGATTTTTAGCACTGGGGGTGATGCGTCTTCCCCTTGCACAACAAGTCCCCTTACCTAGACTCTTGCAGACCAATAGGTTCCTAGTAACCTTAACACTAGGTAGCGACTCCTAAAAATTATAGTTGTAAATTTTACGGCTATAAAACACCCTATTTTCACCGCGCGTCGTTGTCTTTCCAGAGAGGGAAGGCGGAGCGTGAAAAATCGTCGTCGCGACATAGTGTAACAAAGCCATCATTTGATTTCCCATAATTAAAAAAGATAACTTTCTCTCTCTTGATGTTCATCAGTAGAATATGAAGACACCGCTTTGGTGCGTATGCAGCTCTTCTTCTGCTTGAGATCCTATCCACCCACCATCGTTGCAGTGCTAGAAAGAACAGCAATTACTGCGCTCCTTCTTCTTGTGGCAATTTCGATCATATTAGCTCCCCTTTTCGATTAAGCAACGATCCTGAAGGTTGTGGCGAAAAATTTGTTGAGCTTGCTTGTGAAAACAACGAGCGTCTAACATTGCACTTGAACATGGAAAAATATCATGTTAAGGCAATCAATTACAGCGACTCCACAATTCGACTTGTGGATGCTGCTGTTCAGAAGGATGATTGCTTCTCCATCCCTCATCATTCTTTTATAGAAGAAGTGCTCTACTCTCCGTTCTATAATAATACTTATCATAATCATTATCGTTATAAAGATTGGCCAGAGATTTCTTTGTTGACTTTTATATGTTGCGAAAATGAAATACTGAATCCTCCAGAGTACAGCAACATTTATATGCGGGCTTCCATGTCTTTTGGCTTTACTCATCTATAAATGGCAAAGAAGACATTTATCCATGTACGACAACATTGAAAAATTCTTGCAAAGTCACGATAATGATCTCGTGCCGATAAGGTACACTTACTCGGAGATCAAGAAGATAACAAACGGATTTAAAGACAAGTTGGGTGAAGGAGGCTTTGGCTCGGTGTACAAGGGAAAGCTTCGTAGTGGTCGTTTCGCAGCGTTTAAATTACTGGGCAATTCAAAAGCCAATGGACAAGATTTTATCAATGAAGTTGCCACTATTGGAAGAATTCACCATGTCAATGTCGTGCAACTGATAGGTTTCACCGTCGAGGGATTGAAGTGTGCTCTTATATACGAGTTCATGCCTAATGGATCTCTTGAAAGGTATATTTTTTCTAGGCAAGGTTGCGTCCCATTAAGCATTGAGAAATTGTACAAGATTTCTCTTGGGGTGGATCATGGCATTGAATATCTACATCAAGGTTGTGATATGCAAATTTTGCATTTTGATATCAAGCCTCACAACATTCTACTTGATGAGAAATTTGTTCGGAAAATCTCAGATTTTGGACTTGCCAAATTGTACCCAACAAATAATAACACTGTGCCCGTCACTGCTGCTAGAGGGACAATTGGATACATGGCTCCTGAGCTATTTTATAAGAATATTGGAGGTGTCTCTTACAAAGCCGACGTCTATAGTTACGGGATGTTATTAATGGAAATTGTAGGAAGAAGAAAGAACTTGAATGCATTGGCAGATCATTCAAGCGAGATTTACTTCCCTTCATGGGTTTATGACCAAGTCAGTGAAGGAAAGGACATAGAAGTACAAGAAGATGGCATGGAACATGAAAAGAAGACAACGAAAAAGATGATTATTGTTGCTTTGTGGTGCATACAATTGAAGCCTAGTGATCGTCCCTCAATGCATAAAGTTATAAAGATGCTTGAATCAGATTTTGAGTCCGTGCAGATGCCTCCTAAGCCTTTTTTCACCCCACATCAGGTGCAACAAGATGATGATAGAGCTAATCATGCAAAGTTATCAGATCCACCAAATGATTGCATTGACTCTTCATATCAGTTTGGTCGTTGATAAGTATGAATATAGATGTTAATTTGTATATGGTATTGCAAAAGTACTAATCATGGCTTATAGAAGGGGATGATGATCCTATATTTTATTATTATTATTTAAAAAATGTCATTTTTCCTAATAAAATGCAAAAAGCTTTTCTTTTATTTATTCTGTTTTTCAATAATAATAATAAAAATAAATTGAAACTAACATGAAATTGATAAAAGTGAATTATATTTATAAAGATTAAGCATGTTGCTTAAGAAAGACAAAGGGAGTAATTAGATGGTTATTTCGCTGCAATAATTTTGAAGAAAAAGATGTATAAACACAAAGAAGATAGTTGCAAGATGGGACCAGACTGCATCGTTCTTTCCTTGGTTTCTTGTCTGCTTCACATTTGGAATGGGCCAAAGAGGAAGACGAGCTTGACTGTGCAAGTGGACGTCATCAAGAGGTCTTCCCCTTTCTTTCATTGGTGGGAAATTCCCGATTCGAATTTAATTATCAGTCAGTCCTTGACCATGCAATAATTCGAAAACTTTAATTTGTGGCCATTGATTTCCTTTCACGCAATCTCTGATTGATTTCTTTGCGGATTGACCGATCCAATTCGTAGCTAGTCTGTGGACGAGTAACAAAAGCCATTATTTGATTTCCCATAATTAAAAAAGATCCTGAACATTGCTCCCCTTTTCGATTAAGCAAAGATCCTGAAAGCTGTGCCCACAAATATTTGCAAACCATATTTGCTTTTATTTTATTGAAAATATGGTTTCCGTTTATGTGTTTAGGGTTTAAATCAACCTGCCTGACAACTTAATATTATAAGTTTGTAAAATATCAACACCGTTTCTTGAAGGTGAGCAGGAATATTACGGTCATATATGTTCAGGGCTGAATTCTACAAAAAAGATACATTTACTTTAAGTATTTTCTTCGCAATTGAGGGTTTTCTCTCTCTCTCAATTATATTACTTTAAGTTAGATACCTTAGGCCTGCCTCCTTGGATCTGCCATTACTAGTGGTCTTGTTTTCATTAAGTTATTAGCTATATCACTTGTGTTTTATCATGGGCTATAATTGTTTTTCAAAAAAATATTGGATGTATACTCTATTTTGATTTTGTAAAATAAAAAATCTAAAGTGTAAATACAAGAGTCTAGGCAAGCATCTAGTTAAATAAATCAATAATTATTTATGTAAATAGATAAAAAAATCAATAACAATAATCGAAAGATAAATTAAAACAAATAAGAGATGAATATAAATCAAGATACATAATTGTCAAATTCGTGAGTTGACTCTCAAAATCGTACGATTTTACTAGTCAACTCATCAAACCTTGTTAACTCAAGAAAAAAATTCGATTTGGGTCAAACTCGTAGAGGATCGTAAAATCAAACCGGATTCTATATACTATGCGCGCTAATTAATTTTTCAATTCTCTTCTCAGTTCTCTCTTCTCCTCTTCCTCTTGCCGTCATCACTCCTCTCCTCCCTTACTCCTCTCTTCTCAGCTCTACTGATCCCAGCAAGCTCGTCGGTCGTCCATTTTTTATTGACCTGGAAAGGTATTCCTATGTCATGGTTGGCGGTGTTTACTCGGCCAGACTTGTGCCTTGTAAATTTAATTTATTCCTATGTCATATATGGACGTGCACGAGCTTGACTTTTCAAGTGGAGGCCACCGTGAAAAAGTAAGGTTTGATTCAAACACCATCTTGGAGTATGTAGTCATAGAAAGTGAGTTGGAAATACTTTTTAATGTTTAGCTATGCTATGAAAATTAAGTTGCATAATAACTTATTTGTTTTTTTAATTTTGTTTCAGGTAACATGAACAAAATATGATAGAAGAAAAGGTTAAAGGATTATGAAATTAAAATAATAATAATAATAATAATAATAATAATAATAATAATAATAATATAAATTATTCTTAAAAAAATAAATAATAATCAAAACAATAGAAGAAACAAATATAAGATATAAAAATATTGGAAGAGGGTATGAAATTGAATTTTTTTATTTTATAAATTATTTCAAATACAGTAAATAAAAAAAGAACAGATCTAAGAGATAAAAAAAAGTTGAAAGAATATAAAATTGAAAAGAAAACCTCAATTTTCTAAATTATTTTTAAAAAAGACCATATTTTAGAGATTTCTTAAATACAGGTCCTCTGCATCGCATTTAGAAATCTCAAAAATATCGAAATGGATCAAAAAAGAAGAGGATTAAGTGATAAATCATTTGTGATTTTCTTACACCACATGCATCATTCTCCATGTAATTTCAATGAGAAAGGGGGCATGATGCAGACGAGCTTGACTTTGCAAGTGGAGTAAATCTTCAGGCAACTTCTTAATTCGTAACCATGCAAATATTTTGTGGCCACTGATTGATTTCCTTTCGTATTCAACGATCCAATTCATAGCTACTCTGTAGAGGAGTATTCCTCTCAAGACCACAATATATCTGTTGTGCATATATAGTGTAACCAAGCCATTATTTGATTTCCCATAATTAAAAAAGTTAAATTTCTCTCTCGATGTTCATCAGTAGAATATCAAGGCATCGCTATGGTGCGTATGCAACCCTTCTTCTGCTTGAGATCCTATCCACCCACCATAGTTGCAGTGCGAGAAAGAACAACAATTACTGCGCTCCTTCTTCTTGTGGCAATTTCGATCATATTAGCTCCCCTTTTCGATTAAGCAACGATCCTGAAGGCTGTGGCGACAAATTTGTTGAGCTTGCTTGTGAAAACAACGAGCGCCTAACATTGCACTTGAACATGGTAAAATATTATGTTGAGGCAATCAATTACAGTGACTCCACAATTCGACTTGTGGATGCTGCTGTTCAGAGGGATGATTGCTTCTCCATCCCTCATCATTCTCTTACAGAAGAAGTGCTCTCCTCTCCGTTCTATTTTAATTATCATCGTTATCATTACCATTATAAATATTGGCAAGAGAGATCTGTGTTGACTTTTATATGTTGCGAGAATGAAATACTGAATCCTCCAGATTATATTAAGGATACTTCTTCTTGCAAAAATGGCAGTGGTACTGCATATAATTCTTCTCCCAGCTGTGTCAACGTGGAAGGCCATTCCTATGTCATGGTTGATGGGCTCATCAAGGATGTACCTGACTCATGCCGTGTAAATTTGATGTATACTGCTCTGAAAAATGTGACAAATATGTCGTATACAGATGTGCATGATATTATGGCAGATGGGTTCGAGTTTAAATGGTCCACTCATACTCTTAATATGCTATACCGTACGTCCTCTCTCTCTCTCTCAGCCTATTTGCTTTATTTTATGGCTTTGTTTCCGTTTATGTGTCAAGGGTTTAAATCAACATTATTGACGCTTCTCTTCTCTCTTGAAATGCAGCCTTAACGTCGTTGTTAGACTTTCTTTTTAAAGGTGAGGAGGAATATTACGGTCTTATATGCTCGGGCACAATTCTACAAAAAATGATACATTTACTTTACGTATTTTCTTCGCAATTGTAAAGATTTTGCACGCTGATTCATATTTTATTTTGGTGATTACAGGTATCAACTGGATACTTTGTCAAGAAACCGGGGGTGAGTTAATTTATTTTGTGTAATTAATAAATAAAAGATTACTGATATTTTTCTAATAAATAAATAAAAGACCCTAAAATGTTTCAATCACATATGCTTTTATTTTGAATGAACAGGAAATCATTCTTCTTTTTTTGTCATTGTGTTTTTATTTGACAGCTTCTTCTTGTCGTTATTACCGGTTCACCACCCCTCTAGTTTTACTAAGCTTTCCGATGTTGTTTCTCGTTACGACACTTGCCATTATTAGTGAGTATTTTACTTTGCTTTAGATATTTCTACTTTTGTTCACAATTATCAACAATGTTGATTTTAAAGCATTAGAAAGTTCTTATCATTCCTTTTATTGTTTGTTTCATAGACTTGCATGGATACTCTTCTCTTTTCAATTTCTTGAGGTATTTATTAGCGTGTTGAGAGCCATGATGATCAGTTTTTTGGAATTGAAGAATTAGAATGCACAAATTAATCACACATATACACTCACACATAAAATCAATGAAATATTTGTAAATTATTTTTATTTTTGGTATTATGAATTTGACATTTAGTAAAAAAAATATTCATGGATACCTAGTTAAACTTCAAAAAGAATGAAGCACCACCATGAAAGTCACATGAAATTTTTGGAATGTTTTTGTGTTGACTTTTTTTTGTAATGTCTCTATACAGTGATATATCATGTGTTATTATTCCCATGTGGGCTTCCATGTCTTCTGACTTTATTCATCTATAAATGGCGAAGAAGACATTTATCCATGTACGACAACATTGAAAAATTCTTGCAAAGTCACGATAATGATCTCGTGCCGATAAGGTACACTTACTCGGAGATTAAGAAGATAACCAACGGATTTAAAGACAAGTTGGGTGAAGAAGGATATGGCTCAGTGTATAAGGGAAAGCTTCGTAGTGGTCGTTTCGCAGCAGTTAAATTACTGACCAATTTAAAAGCCAATGGACAAGATTTTATCAACGAAGTTGCCACTATTGGAAGAATTCACCATGTCAATGTCGTGCAACTTCTAGGCTTCACCGTCGAGGGATCGAAGCGGGCTCTTATATACGAGTTCATGCCTAATGGGTCTCTTGAAAGGTACATTTTTTCTAGGTAAGGTAGCGTCCCACTAAGCAATGAGAAACTTTATGAGATTTCTCTTGGGGTGGCTCGAGGCATTAAATATCTACATCAAGGTTGTGATATGCAAATTTTACATTTTGATATCAAGCCCCATAACATTCTACTTGATGAGAAATTTATTCTGAAAGTCTCAGATTTTGGACTTGCCAAATTATACCCAACAAATAATAACACCGTGCCCCTCACTGTTGCTAGAGGGACAATTGGATACATGGCTCCTGAGCTATTTTATAAGAATATTGGAGGTGTCTCTTACAAAGCCGAAGTCTATAGTTACGGGATGTTATTAATGGAAATGGTAGGAAGAAGAAAGAACTTGAATGCATTGGCAAATCATTCAAGCCAAATTTACTTCCCTTCATGGTTTTATGACCAAGTCAGTGAAGGAAATGACATAGAAGTACAAGAAGATGCCACCGAACATGAAATGAAGGCAACAAAAAAGATGATTATTATAGCTTTATGGTGCATACAATTGAAGCCTGGTGATCGTCCTTCAATGCATAAAGTTGTAGAGATGCTTGAATTAGATATTGAGTCCCTGCGAATGCCTTCTAAGCCTTTTCTCACCCCACATCAGGTGCAAGAAGATGATGATAGAGATAATCATGTGAAGTTATCAGATCCACCAAATGATTGCATTGACTCTTCATATCAGTTTGGTCGTTAATAAGTATGTAAATCCAATATTGAGTCCTCTATCTTATGTAATGCCATCTTATGTAATGCATACTTCTTCTTGCATATAATTCTGCCTCGTCTAGCAGTATTTCTTCCCCCAGCTTCTTCAATAAACTAATCTACTAATAAATACTGTTAGTAGATTAGTTTATTCATAAATATATCTTCTAACAATACATTTTTTTAAGATAAAAATTAATTTGAGATCTTACATGTATTTATTAATATGTATGATCTTCTTTTTATTTTATTATATGCACGCATCAGTTTTTTTATTCAAAATAATACTTTTTACTTGATGTCAAAAAAATAAATTAATAACAACTACACACTCCCTTTTTTTATTCGCAATAATACTTTTTACTTGATGTCAAAAAATACATTAATAACAGCTACACACTCACTTTTTTGATTTATTTAATTAATATCTAGTATAACTAAAAGACATGGGAAAAACTTTCATATTATTCAACATGCATGCATAGATTTTTATTTATTTATGATCAGGATTTTTTCTGTAAAAATAACATTGAAAAAGCCTCATATTCAATTTTCTTTTTACCAAAAAAAAGCATTTATACAACCAGTGGCAAAATGAGGGTTTAATAGCTAGTGTAACTAAAAGCCATATGATCAGTTTAACTATTGAACCAAGTTGCTATCTTATTTTAATTGTTTCGTAGCACACTTGGTCTATTCCTGCCATTGCGTAGTGGAGGTTGGCGGATGATATGGAGAAAACATTTTCCAAGAACATGGATTTTTTATTTTTCATTTATTTATTTATTATTATTATTATTTTTATCTTTTAGGTTTTCTTTCAATTTAATTCTTTAAATTTTTATTTAATTTATTATTTAGTTTTAAATTAATTGTGAGTTGATATTCATATTTTTATCATATAATAAAAGTAAAAAAATAACCTTGTGTATTTCATAACATGAGTTGCCGGGATTAAAAAGTTAACTAGGGTGAACTTGATTTTTTTTTCCTTTTCTAGTCAGTTGATAAGATCATGTCGAGGCAGCTCTTGCACAATTTAATTTAAAATCCTAAATAAGTAAATAATTGGGTTGAGATTTTATTTTATTTACTTAATGCTCTTTTTTTAATCCTTTAGTTTTTTGTTTCCTTAATTCCATACTTAATTTGCATTTTTGTATTGTTTTTCTTATTATATTTATTCTATTTTATTTCATAATTATTTTTTAAAACATCCACGTGCAGGACTTTGATTCCTTGGTCATCAAAAACTGGTTGTGTTTGGTCGTTCCCCTCTTTTATTTTCTGTATCAAATCTACATTTTTTTTAGTGTTTTATTGTGTAAATATTAGTTCCAAAATATTTCTTTTATCACTCAGCAAAATAAAATATTCTTAAACAACTTTGCATACCAAAATAATTTCAAATAATACACAATCATTGACATGTCAGAAGACTCAAAACTGGATGGTCCAACAGCTGAAGAAGCAGTCTGTGTTAAACATTCAACACAATCAAGGGCAGATCAAGAGCAAGAGCTGGATCAGAAGATGAATCTCACAGAAACGGCAACAATCCCTCAGTAATGCCGAAGATACTGGACATAAATACAGAGTTAATGCCGAAGATATTGGACATAAAAGCAGAGTATATTTAGGTGTTAATAGAGTATTTTTAGCCACAAATATATTCAAACTTGCCTTGTATAAAGCTGCTAAAACTTTCCCTTGTAATCCGCCTATAAATCAATGAAATGCTCACAGGCTAAGTACGCTGCACTAGCCATTTTGTATTCATTCTTTCAGTCTGTAGGGCTGCAGAAAAGTGGGGGTTCTTTCAGATTCTTAATCACGGGGTTCCCATTGAAGTGCTTGAGAATCTCAAGGAAGCAACTCATCGGTTTTTCAGGTTACCAGCAGAGGAAAAGTGACGCAGAACGGAAGGTAAGATTTACAAACGTAAATCAAAGGAACAAATAAACACTTTACTCAAAAGGAAATTCAATTTTTTATTGTGTCCTCTGCCATTGTTCACAACCTTTTAAATAGGCGTTTACAAGGTTCCCGAAGGATTACAAACATTATTGTTGCAGATTACAAAACATTCTAAAACTGGAAATAAGAAATCAAGGATTTGCAGACATAAATTTGTAGGCATAAACGTTGGGATTTGAATTAAATGCCAAGATTTGTGTTACTAATTCCCGATCACCCTGCTGCCAGTTGACTTTTGGTTTTTGGATCGATCCTTCTTCTTCAACTTCTTATCCAGCACTTCTTCAAACTCCAAGGCTAGTTGTTCTACATCCATCTCCTCTACCTGCGAAGAACTCGACCTCGAGTTATATTCCAGGTAGATAGGAATATCCACACAAAATTCATACAAGTCCGCCACATTAAAAGTGCGAGAGATGTGCATATCAACAAGTAGACATTGTCATTGATCTTCTTGATGATCTTGTATGGACCATATTTTCTTGATTTCAACTTGTTATAAGTCCCAAGAGGAAACCTGAGAAGCATCAAATGTCTTTCGGCATGGGATAACATGTCCCATTTTGAAAAACCTGTCAACTACAACAAATACGGAATCTACTCCACGTTGGGTTCGCGGTAATCCCAAAACAAAGTCAATCGACAAATCTTCCCATATTGCATTTGGCACTGGCAGTGGCATGTATAATCCAGTATTTTGAGCTTGCCCCTTCGAAGTTTGGCAAACATAGCATTTACGGACCAAGTTTCCTACGTCACGTTTAAGTTGAGACCAATAATATCTCTCGGCTACATTATTGATAATTTTATCACACCCCAGATATCCGCTCAAACCCCCACCATGCAGCTCACGTATCGGCTTCTCCCTCAAGGAACTTTGAGGAACACACAACTGATTACCATGAAAGAGGTAGTCATCAACAATATGGAACTCCCCACTGTATGTTGCAGCATGCATTTTTTCCACGCCCCGGTGAAGTCTTCATCATTACTATTAATTCTTTTAGAAACTCGAACCCCACAACTTCTTGTTGCATAGTCACCAACAAATTGGCACGTTGGCTTAACGCATCAACTACTTTGTTTAGGGCCCTAGACTTGTGCTTCAAAACAAAAGGAAATTTCTGCAAGTAGGTTGACAATCAGGCATGCATATTACTCAAGCTCTTTTATCACTATGCAAAATAAAATATTCTTAAACAACTTTGCACACCAAAATAATTTTAGAAAATAATATGACCAATAGATACCCACAAAGACTAAATCGGGGAGTTCCAAAGAAACATTATGAACCTGACCCCAAAAACAAAACTAAATATACTATCAGTAACTATATCTCTACCCATAGATTATCGGAATCATATGCATTTATTGTTAATCAATTATCCAATGTGTCATTCCTAGTAATATATAGGATGCATTAAAGGACCCAAAGTGGACCAAGATGATGAATGAGGAAATGGAGGCACTGCAGGAGAATAACACTTGGGAGCTATGTCGACTACCAAAAGAAAAGAAGTTGGGTATAAATGGGTGTTCATAGTGAATTTGGAAGCAAATGGGAGTATTGATAGATACCAAGCAAAGTTAGTCGCGAAGGGATATACGCAGAAGTATGGAGTAGATTATCAAGAAACTTTTGCCCAAGTTACAAAAATGAACACCATCCAGATTCTCATATCTATAGCAGTGAATCAAGACTAGGCCCTACAATAATTCGATGTCAAGAATACCTTCCTAAATGGAGATCTTGAAGAAGAAGTGTACATGGATTACCACCTGGAGTTAAAACCAGGTCCTCATGTGAAACTAAAGTATGCAAATTAAAAAAGGCATCATATGGTTTAAAACAGTCACCTCAGGTATGGTTTGGAAGATTCTCATCCACGATGAAGGAGTTTGGTTATAAGAAAAGTAATTCAGATCATACTTTGTTTGTAAAACACAAAGGAGGGAAGGTAACGACATTAATAGTATATGTGTATGATATGGTCTTAACAAGGATTATCCAGAAGAGAGAAAGGCACTACAACAGTTTCTGGCATTGAAATTCAAAATGAAAGATCTCGGACAGCTGAAGTATTTTTTAAGGATTGAAGTCTCAAGGTCAAAAACGAGGATATGTCCATCACAACAAAAATATGTTTTAGATTTATTAGCAGAAACTAGAATGCTTGTATTCAAACCGGTAGATACACCTATGGAAATGAATCACAAACTGGGACAAGCAGAAAATCAGACGCCAACGGACAAAGGATGTTATCAACAGGTAGTTGGAAAACTAATATACTTATCACATACTAGGCCAGACATCGCCTATGTAGTAAGTGTAGTAAGTCAGTTCATGCATTCACTAGGTGAAGAACATATGGAAGTTGTATATCGGATCTTAAGGTATCGAAAAAGTGCACCAGGAAAAGGACTTCTATTTTCAAAAGGGGAGGTCCAAGATGTTAAAGGGTATATCGACTCGGATTGGGCAGGAAATCAGACTAATAGGAGATCGACATCAACATATTTTACGTTCGTAGAAGGCAACCTTGTCACTTGGAGAAGTAAGAAGCAGAAAGTGGTCGCAAGGTTAAGTGCAGAAGCAGAATACCGAGGTATGGCTCATGGGGTGTGTGAATTACTATGGGTTAAACAAGTATTACAAGACCTGGGAATTGATTATGGAACATCTATGGATCTACACTGCGACAATAAGGCAGCTATCGAAATTGCTCATAATTCGGTTCAACATGATCGTACCAAACACGTTGAAGTCAACAGACACTTCATTAAGAAAAATCTTGATCGGAAAATTATACAACTTCCGTTAGCCGATATTCTCACAAAGGCGGTCTCCGAAAGGGTGTTCTATGACTCGATTGACAAGTTGGGCATGATAAATATCTACGGTCCAACTTGAGAGGGAGTGTTAAAATATGGCCATTAATTTCCAGGTATGACAATTGTGTAAAGTAGGGATAAAGTAATTTTTGTATTTAGCTATTTTAGTCTAGTAATCTTTCTATAAATTAGCTCTAAAAAATGTAAGTTAGAACTTCTCCGAATATATATAAATAAAGAGTATTTTGAATTCTAACAACTAGCGATGATGATCCTTTATTTTAGTAATTATTATTTCAAAAATGTCATTTTCCTAATAAGATTGCTAAAAGCTCTTTCTTTTATTTATTCTATTTTTCAATAATAATAATACAAATAAATTGAAACTAACATGAAATTGATAAAAGTGAATTATAAATATAAAGATTAAGCATGATGGTTAAGAAAGACAAAGGGAGTAATTAGATAGTTAATTCGCTGCAATAATTTTGATTGACCTGGAAACTTCAAGCAAGCCGCCTCCATTTTTTATTGACCTGGAAAGGTATTCCTATGTCATGGTTGGCGGTATTTACTCGGCCAGACTTGTGCCTTGTAAATTTTATTTATTCCATGTCATGTATGGACGTGCACGAGCTTGACTTTTCAAGTGGAGGCCATCAAGAGGTCTTCCCCTTCTTCGATTGGTGGAGAGTAATCTTCAGGCAACTTCCTAATTTTTAATCAGTGAGACTATGACCATGCAATTATTTTGTGGCCACTGATTGATATCCTTTCGTATTGATAGATCCAGGATGGTATTCGTAGCTAGTCTTTAGAGGAGTATTCCTCTCAAGACCACAATATATCTGTTGTGCATATTTGATTTCCCATAATTAAAAAAGTTAAATTTCTCTCTCGATGTTCATCAGTAGAATATCAAGGCACCGCTTTGGTGCGTATGCATCCCTTCTTCTGCTTGAGATCCTATCCACCCACCATCGTTGCAGTGCTAGACAGATCAACAATTGCAGCGCTCCTTCTTCTTGTGGCAATTTCCGTAATATTAGCTCCCCTTTTCGACTAAATACCGATCCCGGAAGCTGTGGCGACCGATTTGCAGAGCTTGCTTGTGAAAACAACGAGCGCCTAACATTGCACTTGAACATGGTAAAATATTATGTTCTGGCAATCAATTACATTGACTCCACAATTCGACTTGTGGATGCTGCTGTTCAGAAGGATGATTGCTTCTCCATCCCTCGTCATTCTCTTACAGAAGAAGTGCTCTACTCTCCGTTCTTTTATAATAATTATAATTATCACTATCATTATAAAAATTGGACTGAGAGTTCTGTGTTAGCTTTTATATGTTGTGAAAATCAAATACAGAATCCTCCAGATTATATTATGGATACTGCTTCTTGCAAAAATAGCAGTGGTACTGCATATAATTCTTCTCCCAGCTGTGTCAACATGGAAGGCCATTCCTATGTCATGGTTGGTGGGGACTTCAAGGATATACCTGACTTGTGCCGTGTAAATTTGATGTATGCTGTACAAAAAAATGTGAGAAACATGTCGTATACAGTTTGTCCATGATATTTTGGCAGATGGGTTCGAGCTTAAATGGTCCAATCGTATTTACTATCACGCAGCAATATACCGTACGTCCTATCTCTCTCTCTCAGCTTACCTCAAGTACTGTATTATGCAAACCATATTTGGTTTATTGTATTGAAAATATGGTTTCCATTTATGTGTTAATATTATAAGTTTGTAAACTATCAACACCGTTGACCCTTCTCTTCTCTCTCTATATGCAGCCGAAGACTTGTTCCACTTGTTTCTTGAAGGTGAGGAGGAATATTATGGTCAATATTACTTTTTTCTTCGCAAATGAGGGTTTTTTCTCTCTCTCAATTATATTACTTTTTTTTTAATTAACCATCAAGATTTTGGACGCTGATTCATATATTGTTTTGGTGATTAAAGGTATCGTCTGGATAACTTGTCGAACTAGGGGGGGTGAGTTCATTTTTTTTGTGTAATCATAGCACGCTTTTATTTTGAATGAACAGGAAATCATTCTTCTTCTTTTGTTGTGTTTTTAATTGGCAGCTTCTTATTGTCATTACCGGTACACCACCCCTCCAGTTTTACTAAGTTTTCTCATGTTGTTTCTCGCTACGACACTTGCCTTAATCGGTGAGTATTTTGCTTATAAGCTTTTATCAGTTTATAGTGAACCAATAAATATATCAGCGAACAAAAATTACAACTTAAGAAATAATTGTTGCTCATGCCTTGTTTTCATTATAGTTGTATCCAATATTAGCTTCTACTTGTTTTCATTAAATTATTTAAATGTGGAAAATAATAAGCCCTTGAAATTTAGATATTTCTTGGGAGCTCCCCAACTATTTCAAGTTTTCACATTATGTTAAATCTGTTGCATCAATTAATGTATCTAATATACTTTCTACTTTCATGAGGTGTTTATTAGAGTGTTGAGAGTCATGATGATCAGTTTTTTGAAATTGAAGAATCATAATGCGCCAATTAATCACACATATACACCGCACCAATTAATCACACATATACACTCGCACATAAAATCAATGAAATACTTGTAAATTATTTTTATTTTTGGTACTACGAATTTGAAATCTTTTTTAAAAAACTTTCATGGATGCCTAGTTAAACTTTAAAAAGAATGAAGTACCACGATGAAAGTCACATGAAATTTTTGGAATGTTTTTTTGTATTGATGTTTTTTTTCTAATGTATCTATACAGTGATATATCATGTGCTATTATTCCCATGTGGGCTTCCATGTCTTCTGACTTTACTCATCTATAAATGGCGAAGAAGACATTTATCCATGTACGACAACATTGAAAAATTCTTGCAAAGTCACGATAATGATCTCGTGCCGATAAGGTACACTTACTCGGAGATCAAGAAGATAACCAATGGATTTAAAGACAAGTTGGGTGAGGGAGGCTTTGGCTCCGTGTACATGGGAAAGCTTCGTAGTGGTCGTTTTGCAGCAGTTAAATTACTAGGCAATTCAAAAGCCAATGGACAAGATTTTATCAACGAAATTGCCACTATTGGAAGAATTCACCATGTCAATGTCGTGCAACTTCTAGGCTTCACCGTCGAGGGATCAAAGCGTGCTCTTATATACGAGTTCATGCCTAATAGGTCTCTTGAAAGGTACATTTTTTCTAGGCAAGGTAGCGTCCCACTAAGAAATGAGAAACTTTATGAGATTTCTGTTGGGGTGGCTCGAGGCATTGAATATCTACATCAAGGTTGTGATATGCAAATTTTACATTTTGATATCAAGCCTCAGAACATTCTACTTGATAAGAAATTTATTCCGAAAATCTCAGATTTTGGACTTGCCAAATTGTACCCAACAAATAATAACATTGTGCCCCTCACTGTTGCTAGAGGGACATTTGGATACATGGCTCCTGAGCTATTTTATTGGAATATTGGAGGTGTCTCTTACAAAGCCGACGTCTATAGTTACGGGATGTTATTAATGGAAATGGTAGGAAGAAGAAAGAACTTCAATGCATTGGCAGATCAGTCAAGCGAGATTTACTTCCTTTCATGGGTTTATGACCAAGTCAGTGAAGGAAAGGACATAGAAGTACAAGAAGATGGCATGGAACATGAAAAGAAGACAACAAAAAAGATGATTATTGTTGCTTTGTGGTGCATACAATTGAAGCCTGGTGATCGTCCCTCAATGCATAAAGTTATAGAGATGCTTGAATCAAATGTTGAGTCCCTGCAGATGCCTCCTAAGCCTTTTTTCACCCCACATCAGGTGCAACAAGATGATGATAGAGCTAATCATGCAAAGTTATCAGATCCACCAAATGATTGCATTGACTCTTCATATCAGTTTGGTCGTTGATAAGTATGAATATAGATGTTAATTTGTATATGGTATTGCAAAAGTACTAATCATGGCTTATAGAAGGGGATGATGATCCTATATTTTATTATTATTATTTCAAAAATGTCCTTTTTCCTAATAAAATTGCAAAAAGGTTTGTCTTTTATTTATTCTTTTTTTCAATAATAATAATAAAAATAAATTGAAACTAACATGAAATTGATAAAAGTGAATTATAAATATAAAGATTAAGCATGTTGCTTAAGAAAGACAAAGGGAGTAATTAGATGGTTATTTCGCTGCAATAATTTTGAAGAAAAAGATGTATAAACACAAAGAAGATGGTTGCAAGATGGGACCCGGATCGCATCGTTCTTTCCTTGGTTTCTTTGTCCGCTTCACATTTGGAATGGGCCAAAGAGGAAGACGAGCTTGACTGCAGTAACCGGACGCCATCAAGAGGTCTTCCCCTTTCTTTCATTGGTGGGAAATTCCCGATTCGAATTTAATTATCAGTCAGTCCCTTGACCATGCAATAATTCGAAAACTTTAATTTGTGGCCATTGATTTCCTTTCACGCTAATCTCGATTGATTTCTTTCATGAATGACCGATCCAATTAAGTAGCTAGTCCGTGGGACGAGTAACAAAAGCCATTATTTGATTTCCCATAATTAAAAAAGATCCTGAACATTGCTCCCCTTTTCGATTAAGGGTGTGTTTGGCATTACTTTTACTTTTGTGATTGAGGTTGAAAAAAAACAGTTTCAAAAAAAGTGCTTTTACTGTGGTTCAAAATAAGCAGTGAAGTATTTGGTTAAAACTGTGGTTGAGTTGGAGGTTGAAAAAAAAACAGTTTTGGGTGTTTGGTTACCAAGCTTTTCATATTGTTTTTAACTTGTGAAATTACTTTAAAGGGTATATATATATATAATTTTTTTAAATATTGTAAATTTAATAATTATAATAATATAATGTAATTAATAATTCATGAAAAAACAAATATTATTTTTTATTCTCCCATCAATCAAAAAATAACAGGGTTGTGGAGTGCAACGAAGTCACGCGTCATTTTTTTTCATCAGAAAAATACATTTTGTTTTGTTATTTTTAAAATATATTTTTTTAAAAAATTCGGACTGGGCCTCACCCAGCTAAATGGGCTGCCCAGCTTTTAGCTGGACTTTGGTCAGGGCCGAGCGTACCAGCCCAACCCCCACACTACGAAGAAGAGAAGTGAAAGCGGTCACCGCGACTGCGTACGCCTTCTTCGCGATGACAGCTGCGACCTGCGCACGCGAAATATTTCACGCTGCACATGAGCTCCGACCGACCACCAAGATAGCTTCAACGGACGATACCGACGGGTAGAGGAGGCCGAGGTGGTTCTTCCTGTGGTGGTGGCGTCTGAAATGGTGGCCTGTGGTGGCCGGAGGCAGCGTTGGAAGGTGGCGGTACTGTTCACCGACCACCACGATAGCTTCAACGGACGATACCGATGGGTAGAGGAGGCCGAGGTGGTTCTTCCTGTGGTGGTTTCATCGTAAATGGTGGTCTGTGGTGGCCGGAGTCAACGATGAAAGCTCTCGGCTTCCATGGCTGTTCTGTTTTGGGCAGAGAGAGAAAGAGAGAGAGAGAGAGAGAGTTGCATGCAGAGTGAAGCTTCCTCGTGGCCGTGGCTTGTGCATGTTGCACTGTCATCTTCTTCGTAGGGGTATTTTTTCAACAGTTATTTTTATTTCAAATGTTTATCATCGTCGTTTCAATAAGCACGAATCGCAGATAAAAAAGCATTTATTTCCAGCTTTCCATGAATCGGCGTTTTGGTCTGAATTTGATGTGGGTCCCACACACAAAAAATGAGTTTACCTGTTATCCAAACAGCACATTGTGGTGCGATCTGGCAATCGTGGATCGCACCACAATGCCAAACAGGTACTAAGCAAAGATCCTGAAAGCTATGCCGACAAATATTTGCAAACCATATTTGCTTTTATTTTATTGAAAATATGGTTTCCGTTTATGTGTTTAGGGTTTAAATCAACCTGCCTGACAACTTAATATTATAAGTTTGTAAAATATCAACACCGTTGACCCTTCTCTTCTCTCTTTATATGCAGCCGGAGACTTGTTCCACTTGTTTCTTGAAGGTGAGCAGGAATATTACGTTCATATATGTTCGGGCTGAATTCTACAAAAAAGATACATTTACTTTAAGTATTTTCTTCGCAATTGAGGGTTTTCTCTCTCTCTTGGAGATTAAGAAGATACCCAAAGGATTTAAAGACATGCTCTTAATATACAGTTTTTACTCTTAAATATATTCATAAATATATCTTCAAACAATACCTTTCCTTTTTTTTTTTTGTGTGAATATAAATGGCTATTGGATGTCTTGTACAAGCTCGGGTAGTGATCTACTTTATTTTTTCGTCTTTTACTAATTTTGAGGTGTATTAATACACACACATACAAAACTAATTATCATTGTATAAATATGATTTTATTTTATTTTTAATTTTACTTTTTACTTCTAGGGGTATCTTTAGAAAAGAACATTGCTTAGATTCTCCCTCTTTTTTTTATTATACTTGATATATTTTTTACTCTACATGTGGTCTATTTATATCTTCATTCTTTTCTAATATTTGTTTTAGTTTATATATTTTTCACTCTTCATTTTTTTGCCTATTTATATTTTTTTATCTTCATTCTTTTTCAATATTTGTTTTAGTTTCTCCTTCTTTTCTATAAAATTCATTTAAAAAAAAATTATTATTTACACTTGGAATATTTATCACTCTACACTTCACCTATTTATTCATCTATTATTTTAATTTGCTTTTATGATATTTTTTATTTTACATGTTTTTTTAAATAAAAATATTATACAAAGGCTAAAGACATAGTATTTCACTGTAGCAATTGCAACATTATCCCACTTTTCTTCTATGTTAAAAATAACTTGAGATCTTACATGTATGTATTAATATATATGATCTTTTTATAATATGACCCCATCAAGTTTTTTATTCACTATAATATTTTTAATTGATGTTAAAAAATTTATTAATAACACCTACACACTCATTTTTTTGCGTTAGAAAAAAATTATTCATCCCGCAACGAGGCGATTCGAATAGACACATTAACAACTTTATTTTATATATATTGACATGTATGATTCTCGATTTATTTAATTAATAGCTAGTATAACTAAAAGACATGGAAAAAGCTTGCATATTATTCAAATTGCATGCATAGACTTTTTTATTTATGATAAGTTTTTGTTTTGTAAAAAGCATGGAAAATGCCTCATATAAGGTATGAACTAACAAACTTCTAAAAAATAGAAAAACAATATCAAAGCTAACAATCTGCAGAAGAATAGTTAAACACATCAACTTTGTTTCCTCATCCACCCCAGTGGTTGAAAGCTAGAAATAAATATCTTGATTTTTATTTAATATTTTAATAAATGAATTTAGAATACATAATCGGGTAAATATTAAATAATGTTTATCTGTTGATTTTTGTTAATCTTATTCTTAGTTGTTGTTTATAATTGTTTTTATTAATTAACACATAATTTTGAAGAAAAAGATATATAAACACAAAGAAGATAGTTGCAAGATGGCACCAGACATTGAATGGCACCTCTTTCTTTCCTTGGTTTCTTTTCTCTTATTGACTTCAAGGAAGCCTCCTCGTTGCCCATCCCAACCCCTTTTTTCTCTTCTCTATTTGCTCTCGTCTGCATCACATTTGGTCTCTTCACCTCACCATTTGAATTTCTTACACCACATGCATCATTCTCCGTGTATATTTCAATGAGAAAGGGCCCATGATGCAGACGACCTTGACTTTGCAAGTGGAGGCCATCAACAGATCTTCAGACTAGTATTGCTCTCAAGACCACATTATATCTTCTGTGCATATATATATATTGTGTAACAAAGCCATGATTTGATTTCCCATAATTAAAAAAGTTAAATTTCTCTCTCGATGTTCATCAGTAGAATATCAAGGCACCGCTTTGGTGCGTATGCAGCCCTTCTTCTGCTTGAGATCCTATCCACCATCCATCGTTGCAGTGCTAGAAAGATCAACAATTACTGCGCACCTTCTTCTTGTGGCAATTTCGATCATATTAGCTACCCCTTTCGATTAAGCAACGATCCTGAAAGCTGTGGCAACAAAAACTATGAGCTTGCTTGTGAAAACAACGAGCGCCTAACTGTACGCTTGAACATGGTCAAGTATTATGTTCAGGCAATCAATTACAGTGACTTTTCAATTCGAATTGTGGATGCTTCTGTTCAGAAAGATGATTGCTTCTCCGTACCTCATCCACTTGGTTTTCGCCGGCTAGATTACTCGGTCAAAAGCCATTCTACGCTAGTGTTTATAACCTGTGAGAATCCACTACGGAGTCCTCTATCTAATGTCATGGATACTTCTTCTTGCAAAAATGGAAGCAGCACTGCATATAATTCTTCTTCCTCGTCTAGCAGTATTTCATCTCCCAGCTTCATCAATATGGAAGGGTATTCCTATGTCATGGTTGGCGTTGTTTACTCGGCCGACATACCAGACTTGTGCCTTGTAAATTTAGTTTATCCCGTGCCTGGATCTCTAATTCTGCCAGAAAACATGACCAGCATGTCGTCGTATATAGATGTGCATGAGGTTTTGACATATGGGATCGAGCTTTCATGGTATTCTGCCTGCTGTGATTCTGGCAAAGAGAACCGCTGTGGTTACTTTAATGAAACCACCATGCGCACGTATTGTGGTAAGTATTCTTGTGATAAGAACACATATTGTTGATCTATTTAATGTTAAAATAAGATATAACTTGTTTGCCTTGAAATGCAGTTGGAATCGTGGTCAACTGTTTTTTAAAAGGGGAGGACAAAAAAGATGCAAATCGATATCTTAGGCATTAAATCAAAATTATTTATTCATCAAAATTATGCACACTAACAGCGACTCTCCTATTCATGATTACAGGTATCGACTGGACAGTAAATCGAATTATGGGTGAGTAATTTTTTTTTGTTTTTTTTTATCAAATTATGAAGAAGGGGAGCTGATATTTTTTAATCTAATAATAAAATTCTGACGAAATGCAGCAATATGGTTGAAAGTCGTATGGTTGAAAGCCAGGTATTTACAGGGTGAGGACTATTCTGCTTATTTATGTTGAATATCATCAGAAATAGATGCTTTTATGTAAACTAGTTTGATAGAAATTGAACACTGTAATTCCATACTTATCAGATATGCTTTGGGACATAGAATTGTAATAGGGGACTTATTGTATAATGGCTATAAAAGCCACAGGTCATTAATGAAATAAATAAGTTGCTGTAAACATATTAATTTCATCATGGTATCAAAGCCTATCACACAAAACCAAAATTAAAACCACAAAATACCATCAGAAATCCACCACCGAACCCAGAAAATTACAAACCCAGTTCATCCGAAATCATCATTCCAGAAACGTGATTTCTACAGTACTTGTTGCTACAGTAACAAACCACTACTGTAGTAATCATCATCCCAAATCGCAAGAAACCCAGAAATTGCAAGAAAATCCCAGAATACCCAAGAAACCCACAACCCGCAAGAAACCCAGAAATTCCACAAACCCAGAATTTGCCCAAGAAACCCAGAAATTCCACAAACCCAGAATTTGCAAGAACCCTTGAAACACAATGGACACCGAATCAAATCCCAAAAACCCATCTCCAGTCATACACGCATCAAACCGAGAATTCCGGGTTTAATGCCGCATAATCCTCAATGAAACCAATTATGATATTTGGTCCCCAAATCATCGAAATGAACATAGCCGGCCGAGAGAAGCTGGAGTACATTATGGGGATTCCCTCACTGAAAGCAAAAGACCCCTTATATCCAAAATGGTATCGCGAGAATCAAAAGGTTAAAGGTTGGTTACTCACATCAATGAATTCCCGAAATTATGAAAAAGATACATTCGAATTGCATCGCTCGAGAAACTGAGTGCCCCGCCAAAGCTTTCTATGATGGAAACGATGAAACACAAATATTTGCCCTCAATCAAAGAGCCTTTTTCTCCATCAAACCGACGCTCTCCGCAACATATATTATGGCTGAACCGGTTGAAATCTTTCAAGAACTGGATTACCGTGACAAGGTGATCATGAAAGACCCCAAGATGTTACTCGCGATATAAGAAATCCATTGAAAAAATTACGAATTCACATTTTTTCTCGAATGGGCTTGACGCTGAATTTGAACAAGTGAGAGGAGAGATCCTTCGCGATGGATCCAAGTTTGGACCTTGAACGCACTCTATGCATATGTACACCGAGAAGCCAATCGTGCTAACCATCTCCAAAGTGAAGAGTCTAGGGACCTCCCGACTCGCTGCTTTGATATCACTACGACCACCACCACACGACGATATCCCGCCCACGCACCGGGCAAATATCCTCTCACTCTCCACGCATCGCCCTCTCACCTTCCACGCATCGGGGCAAATATCCCAAAGTTACTTAAATGGGTGAAATTGGCGCGAAGAACCGGGGCAAATATCCCAAAATTTCGAAATTGGCGAGAAAATCGTGGGACATCCCTGACCACCCGTGATCATGCATCACATTGTGGTGGCATCGAGACATACAAAAATCCCGATGCTATGATTTAATAGGGCTACCCCGAATGGTGGGATCCCCGCCAAAGCACCTAGCAAACGTAACCCCCATGGCATCTACATGCATGTGTGGCTACCGGAACCCCCCGAGATGCATTAACCGGAAATCATGGAGAAGCAACATCGACTCTACGCCTCTACACACTTCATCAAGCTCTCCGGGTAAGTCTTTCAAAAACACCACCGCACCCACTCGGGTTCATGTTCATGGATTATTGATTCAGTGTCAACTCGATCATATGTCATCCCGATACTTCTATTTCCATAATTAAACCCTTCGAAACCCATGCCGTTTCCACGTACCAATGGAACCCCAAACTGGGTTATTGGTGAATGCTCTCTTTCTCTTAATAATCTAAATTTAGATAATCAGTACTTGTGGTCCCCTCACTCAATTTCAATCTATTGTCCCAGATCCCGTGATCACAAAATTCCTAAACTGTGTTGTGATATTTTGCCTAACTATTGTGTCTTTAAGGATATCAAGATCACCTGAGGACAATTGGGTGTGGTATTAGAAGAGGAAAGCTATATTATCTTGATCTCACGCCAGCTTCATCAAATGCACTTGCTCGTACAAGAGAGTATTGAAGAAGACAGTTGATGCCTCCCTCGGTTCTACCTCTACTCGTGATCGGCTATATGGTTACTACACAAACAATTTGGACATTCTTCATTTGGGTACCTAAAACATTTGTTCCCAAAATTATTTGTTACTAATTCTCCATCATCGCTTTCAATGTGAAGTTTGCGCGATTAGCAAAAAGTCATCGAGTTCTTACCCCGACAAGTTTGAATAAAAGTGTTTTTTCCTTTATGATCGTACATCTCGGATGTTTGGGGACCAAACCAAAAATTCCTACACTTAATGGATCAAGATGGTTTGTTTCGCTTTATTGATGATCACGATCGATGACATGGGTGTATTTGATGAAAACAAAGCGTGAAGTTTGCTCATTATTTATACAGCTTTCATACAATGGTTGCAACCCAATATAAGACTCCCCATCCAAATTTTTCCGTGCATCGATAATGGTGGAGAGTTTGTAAACCATGAGTTGAAACAATTCTTACATACCCATGGCATTATCCATCAAACAACTCCGTCCCCTCTTCCCCTCAACAAAATGGGGTGGCGTAAAGAAAAAAATCGCCAATTTCTGAAATGGTCCGCACACACACTATTTGATGCCCATATGCCTCTTTTATTATTGGGGGAAGCACTTACTACATGCATCCTATCCGATCAACCGAATCCCATCCCCGCTACCGGCCTTCCAAACACCCATCGAAACCTTAAATCAAAGCCCCGCCCATACCATCCATGCCAAACCTCCCACCAAAAGTTTTCGGCTGCACTGCATTTGTGCACATACCAAGTGGAGCTCGTCACAAATTGCAACCCCGTGCTCTAAAATGTGTTTTTGTTGGCTATGGTCTTCATCAAAAAGGGTATAGGTGTTTTCATCCCACAACTCGCAGAATCCATGTCACCATGGACGTTCAATTCCATGAACTGCAAATGTTTTATTCTGCTATCGCAACTGCAACTCAGGGGGAGCAAAGTGTGAGTATTGAAGACTTGCAGTGGCTAAACCATCCACTTGAAAACGGAGAAGAATTGCAGATTCTTGGAAAAGAACCTACAGGTACAGATAATGCAGCTGAAAACATAGAAGAACCTGCACTTAAAGAGGTTGCAAGAGAAAAATCTGCAGGAGTTGAAATTACTCACACTTGTGGAAGAAATGAAGCTGAAACAAGTGCAAACGATGAACAAGAACAAGGAAATGAGCAACAATCGAATGATCATGATAATATAGCTGATACTCACCGATCTCACCATCAATTGTCTCCACCTGATAGTTCTACTTCTCTTCATGACTCACCCCACATACGTAATCCATAGTAAGTCATGAACTCCCTCCTCGAAAACTCCCTAACCGTACCACAAGGGGAGTCCCCAAACTTAATTATGAACCGGTCCTTAACTCTACTTCTGAGTACCCTTTAAATAATTATGTTTCCTATCATAGAGTATCAAAGACATATGAATCATTTGCAAATCAATTATCTCATCGTACATGTACCTAATAGAAGTGCGTGAGGCCTTGAAAGACTCTAGTGGAAAGAAGCAATGAATGAAGAAATGAAGTCCTTACACAAAAATGGAACATGGGAGGTAACCGATTTGCCAATCGGAAAGAAACCAGTAGGATGCCGATGGATCTTCACAATTAAATACAAAGCAGACGGTGGCATCGAGAGGTTTAAAGCACGACTCAGTAAAGCAAAGGGATACTAGTCAAACATATGGGATTGATTATGCGTAAAACATTCGCACCAGTGGCCAAAATTAATACAGTTCGTATACTCTTATCATTAGCCGCAAATCTTGATTGGCCACTACATCAGTTTGACGTAAAAAACGCCTTCCTGCATGGGAACCTCCAAGAGGAAGTCTATATGGAGTTACCTCCGGGATGTGAATTGCAAAATAAAGGAAGCAAAAAGGTGTGCAGATTGAAAAAATCATTGTATGGTTTAAAGCAATCACCGCGAGCATGGTTTGGCAGATTTACAAATTCAATGAAGACCTTTGGTTATCGACAAAGCAATGCTGATCACACTCTCTTCATGAAACATAATAACGGAAAGCTCATAGTGCTAATTATATATGTTGATGATATGATCGTGAATAGGGGATGATGACAATGAACGACGAGCTTTGCGCACCTACCTCTCGTGAATTTGAGATGAAGGATCTTGGACCATTGAAGTATTTTCTGGGAATCGAGGTGTTAAGATCGAAACAAGGTATGTTCTTATCACAACGAAAATATACACTTGATTTACTACATGAAGTCGGCATGTTGGGGTGCAAACCAAGTGATACACCCGTCAGCGTAAAAGTATTAAATTGGCTATGAATTCAAATCAAATTCCCTCGCAAATAAAGAACGATACCAAAGGCTTGTAGGGAGATTGATGTATCTCGCAGATACCCGACCTGATCTAGCCTACTCTCTGAGTGTTGTGAGTCGATTTATGCACTCACCCTAGTGAAGAACATATGGAGGTCGTGGATCCGAATCCCTGCGATATTTGAAGTCTTCACCGGGCAAAGGAATCATGTTCACTAAGGGATCATCATTATCGGTTGAAGGATATACTCGATGCGGGATCGAGCTGGATCAATGGATGATCGACGCTCAACTGCAGGGGTACTTAACCTTTGTTGGAGGAAATCCGGGTTACATGGCGGAGCAAGAAACAGGAAGTGGTAGCAAGATCTAGCGCGGAAGCAGAATATAGAGGAATGGCTAAAGGTGTATGTGAACTATTATGGATTAAAAATCTATTACAGGAACTCAATATTCCGATAGCATCTCCAATGAAACTATATTGCGACAACAAGGCAGCGTGTGACATTGCTCATAATCCCGTTCAACATGATAGAACGAAGCATGTAGAAATTGATAGACATTTCATCAAAGAAAAATTAGAAGCAAAATTGATTGAAGTTCCTCATGTCCGATCCCAAGATCAATTGGCGGACATCCTTACCAAAGCCTTATCAAGTCAAGCCTTTCATGGAATTCTGGACAAGTTGGATATGCAAAACATCTATGCACCAACTTGAGGGGGAGTGTTGAATATCATCAGAAATAGATGCTTTTATGTAAACTAGTTTGATAGAAATTGAACACTGTAATTCCATACTTATCAGATATGCTTTGGGACATAGAATTGTAATAGGGGACTTATTGTATAATGGCTATAAAAGCCACAGGTCATTAATGAAATAAATAAGTTGCTGTAAACATATTAATTTCATCAATTTATTCATAAATATATTAGTTTATTCTAGATATATCATCTAACAATACCTTTCCTTCTTTTTTTGGTGAACATAGATGGCAACTCGATCCCAGGTAGAGAGTTACTGTATTTCTTCGTCTTGTACCACTTTTGAGGAGTATCAATATATACACAACTACTTATCACTGCTGATTTTATTTTATTTTTATTTTTTACTGTAGCGGGTATTTATAAATTGTTTTTAATTTTTTTTTTTATTCTCCTCATGTTTTTCTTGCAGTAACGACCATGCCTTCAAATTTATTAACCAATTTTTTAAATTTGCTCATGACGCTACTACTTGTGCTACTTGTCCTCATTGGTAAGTACTGTACTTCTTTTGTACTAATCGTGAAACATTATAATGTATGCATACCATAAGATCACCAAAATTAACACCTTAATTAATATGCATTTATTCATGTCAAAAAAATGGAAAATCCAGTGCAAGAAAAAATATAATTAAGCTTTATTACTCATAAATACAAATTTAGATTATTTTTGCCTCAAATTATTGTATTTTATATTTTTTTTCAATTATAAATAATGCTGTGAAAAGAAAATATTTTAATCATACAAATAGCCCAAGTATTTTAAGATTTTGTATGATTCATTTTATTATTTGTATCATTATGTTTGCATTTTTATTAAAGCGTTGAAACTCATAACATACAATTTTTAAATATTAGAATATTCATTAAAACTGTAAACAAGCATATAAGCTAATGGTTAAAAAAAATCATGGGCGAAACTAGCATGTGCATGTTGTCACACAAATATCACACCATAATGAAATTAAAAAATAGTTATGGAAATATAATGATTAAAACTATATATGTTCCTAACATTGATTATTCTTGTAATGTCTCTATACAGTGATATATCATCTGTTGTTATTATCATGTGGACTTCCATGTCTTCTGACTTTACTCATCTATAAATGGCAAAGAAGACATTTATCCATGTACGACAACATTGAGAAATTCTTGCAAAGTCATGATAATGATCTCATGTTGATAAGGTACACTTACTCGGAGATCAAGAAGATAACCAACGGATTTAAAGACAAGTTAGGTGAAGGAGGCTTTGACTTAGTGTACAAGGGAAAGCTTAGTAGTGGTCGTTTCGTAGCAGTTAAATTATTGGGCAATTCAAAAGCCAATGGACAAGATTTTATTAATGAAGTTGCCACTATTGGAAGAATTCACCATGTAAATATCGTGCAACTCATAGGCTTCTCCGTCGAGGGATTGAAGCGGGCTCTTATATACGAGTTCATGCCTAATGGGTCTCTTGAAAAATACATTTTCTCTAAGCAAGGTAGCGTCCCACTAAGCTATGAGAAACTTTTTGAGATTTCTCGTGGGGTGGCTCGAGGCATTGAATATCTACATCAAGGTTGTGATATGCAAATTCTGCATTTTGATATCAAGCCCCACAACATTCTACTTGATGAGAAATTTGTTCCAAAAATCTCAGATTTTGGACTTGCTAAATTGTACCCAACAAATAATAACATCGTGCCCCTCACTGCTGCTAGAGGGACAATTGGATACATGGCTCCAGAGCTATTTTATAAGAATATTGGAGGTGTCTCTTACAAAGCTGATGTCTATAGTTACGGGATGTTATTGATGGAAATTGTAGGAAGAAGAAAGAACTTGAATGCATTGGCAAATCATTCAAGCCAAATTTACTTCCCTTCATGGGTTTATGACCAAGTCAGCGAAGGAAAGGATATAGAACATGCCACGGAACATGAAAAGAAGACAACCAAAAAGATGATTATTGTAGCTTTGTGGTGCATACAGTTGAAGCCTGGTGATCGTCCCTCAATGCATAAAGTTGTCGAGATGCTTGAATCGAATGTTGAGTCCCTGCAAATGCCACCTAAGCCTTTTTTCACCCCACATCAAGTGCAAGAAGATGGTGATAGAGCTAATCATGCAAAGTTATCAAATCCACCAAATGATTGTGTTGACTCTTCATATCAGTTTGGTCGTTAATAATAATGCTTTAATCAAGTATGAATGTATATGTTAATTTGTATATGGTACTGCAAAAGTACTAAACATACTTATTAAAATGGATCATTTTTCACTTACAATTACATCAATAAAGCCAAACAATTTTACATATGGCACAACCTAATCATTTTTCATGTTATTGACTTGACATTTCTTTTTTCCACCAAAAACACTTGCCAAACATGCTACGCAGAGTAGAGAAGGGAGGAGTGGTTTGGTCAATAGAAGTGATTTCAATACTTTTATATCTTTTGGTAAGCTTTTTTATAATCTCGTTTATTGTAATTAAAGATGAGAAATAATAATTAAGCATTATAGATCTAATATGTTTGATCATGGAATATGTTTTATACTATATAAATGTGTAGTGAAGGATATTGCCGCACCCTTCATGAGAGTGCAACGTCACGGTAACCCTCTTTGGGAGAGGGAAATCATGTCGGGGTTTTTTTGTTTTGTAAGAAGGGATTCGCCACCTAGTATTATGGTTACTAGAAAACCTAAAAAAAAACATTTTGATGAACAAAATTGACCCGCAATTATTTTGATACAAATAATATCAAACATATTAGATTTGTAATAATGAACTATTATTTTATATCTTGAAAGTTTTCTCTTGTTTCTTGTCGTGTTGGTGTTTTTCTGCGTTTTGCACCCCGCTATCCCCGGATTAGGGAGACAACGGCATGTGGTGAAAGGGATTGTTTTATTGTCATAAAAATTACGACTATGATTATTAGGAGTCGCCACCTAGTATTATGGTCACTAGAAAACCTATTGGTATACGAGAGTCGAGGTAAGGGACTTGTTGTGCAAGGGGAAGATGCATCACCCCTAGTGTACCCTACCTAAGGCAACTTGTATTCTTGTTTGATTGCTTTTCTAAGTTTAATTGTTTCTTACACTGCATTTTAAAAACCTTTTTTTTTCAACGGGTGTACTTTACAATGTAATTTTACATCGAGATAGCTAAAACAAAATAATTGTTAAATATTTTTGATATTTTAGCCAAATTCCAATGAATAATCATAAATTGGTTACGATATCCAATTTTCATTCAAAATGTGTGAAAGATGCAACATATATTTTTTTACGAAAAATATGCTTGAAATTTTTTGAAATTCAACCGTATGCATGAAAGTGACATACTTTTTGTGTTTTAAAAATGTAATTTTTTATAGTTTTTTTTAAATCGAGTTGGGTCTGGCCCAACTTAATTGGCTGACTCACCTACTTGGCCCAAAGGCCCAACTCTGCTAGGATTGGGCTGGACCCAGCCCATCCAACTAGGCTGAGCCAAGATCAATTCCAGCCCAAAAGAAAAAAAAAGAAAAGAAATGGAAAAAAGGGCCTGTTCATGTATATGAACAGTAATAAACCCAACAGTTTGGTCATTTTTCATGTTATTCACTTGACATTTCTTTTTTCCACCAAAAACACTTGCCAAACATGCTACGCAGAGTAGAGAAGGGAGGAGTGGTTTGGTCAATAGAAGTGATTTCAATACTTTTATATTTTTTGGTAAGCTTTTTTATAATCATGTTTTTCGTAATTAAAGATGAGAAATAATAATTAAGCATTATAGATCTAATATGTTTGGTCATGGAATATGTTTAATACTATATAAATGTGTAGTGAAGGATACCATCGCACCCTTCATGAGAGTGTAGCGTCGCGGTGACCCTCTTCGAGAGAGGGAAATCATGTCGGGTTTTTTTTTGTTTTGTAAGAAGGTATTCGCCACCTAGTATTATGATTACTAGAAAACCTAAAAAAACAACATTTTGATGAACAAAATTGACCCACAATCATTTTGATACAAATAATATCAAACATATTAGATCTGTAATATTGAACTATTATTTCATATCTTGAAAGTGTTTTCTTGTTTCTTGTCGCGACGACGTGTTTTTATGCTTCGCGCCTTGCCATCCTCGGATTGGGGAGACAACGACACATAGTGAAAGGGATGTGTTTTATTATTGTAAAAATTACAACTATGATTATCACGCCACCTAGTATTACAGTCACTAGGAAACCTATTGGTCTACGAGATTCGGAGTAAGGCGACTTGTTGTTTGAGGTGAAGACACATCACCCCCAGTGTACCCTACCTAAGGCAAGCTGCATTGTTGTTTAATTGCATTTTAAAAAACCATTTTTTATCCCCGGGTGTACTTTACAATGTAATTTTACACAACAGTAAAAGAAAAGTTTTTTCAGTATCTGCAGGTGTACTTTAAAATATAATTTTACACTAAGATAGCTAAACAAAATAATTGTTCAATATTTTTGATATTTTGATCAAATTCCAATAGATAATCATAAACTGGTTACGATATCAAATTTTCATTCAAAATATGTGAAAGATGCAACATATATTTTTTTTATGAAAAATATGCTTGAATTTTTTTTGAATTTGGCCATATGCACGAAAGTGACATATTTTTTTGTTTTTTTTTTAAATAAATTTTTTTGTAGTGTTTTTTAAATCAAGTTGGGCCTAGCCCAACTTCATTGGTCGACCCAACTATGTGGGGGTTGGGCTGGACCTGGCCTAGCCAACTCAACTGGGACAAGATCACTCTAGCCTAAAAGAAAAAACAAAAAAGAAAAGGAAAAAAGGGCATGTTCACATAGCGTGAACAATGTAGTGAATTAGCATTGTTCATGTTCATGAATAGTAATAAAATAACAGTGACGAAAGGATTACCTGCTGTTGTCGCCGGGTAGATGAGGTAGAGGTGGTTGTCCCTATGGTGGTGGCATAAAAAATAGTGGTCGGTAGGAGTGATGAAAGGTGTCAGTCTGTGTTGGAGTCTCCCTGTTGCTTCGTTGTCTTGCCAGAGGTTGTTTTAGGTTGCTGGCTCTAGAGAAGAACTAAGCTTGTTGGGGAGATGCTGGCTTTGGGGGGGAGGGTTGATGGTTGTGGCTGATGACCTGCTGGCGTAGGGAAAAGACTACTTAAAACTGTCGAGGGAGAGGTCGAACTGGGTTGTTTAGAGTGGAGAGAGAGAGAGAGAGAGAGAGAATTGCAGCAAGAGAAAGGAGAAAGAGAGAGATGGTTGTTGTGTGGCTGCTGATGAAGAGGTGCTGCTATTACCGGAGCTGAGGAAGAAGAGCTGTGACTCTTTGTTTTCTATGATTGACGGTGATCAGTCGCCTGCCAACCTTTGTGTTTTTATTCGGTGTTTCTCTCCAATTTAAATGGTCCCCATCTGTTTCACGATCGTTCCCCATTGTTAAATGGTATCTCCTCGTGACTGTCTCTTCTCCTAGTGTTATTTCATCCTCCTCCTTTTATAGGCTTATTTTTGCAACTTGCAGTATGGGAGTAATGTTTAGGGTGTTATGGTGGTAGGCTGCAAGGTATGGCCAAGCATCATTGCCGGCATGGCATAGCATGGCCACCGATAATACTTGGCAAGTAAGTTTTTTTTTTAATAATATAAAATAGACTGACAAAATAGGGTGTTACAAAAAGAGTTTTTCGACAGAAAACCAGAAAGAACGATGTTTTTATTTTTAATTTTGACTTTCAATTTAACCCAAAAAGTTTCATCACTAAAAATTTTGATCTTCTCAATTTAACATAAAGTACGCTTCCAAACATAATTTTTCACCAATTAAGCCCTTAATAAAATTAATTTCACCCATTTCAAGTATAATTAGGTACTTGTGCTTAATTAAATCCTTCAATTGGGCTCTAAATTAATCCTTAAACATAATTACACTTTAAATAACACGAACGATTAAATCAAATTTGCCCATAAAAATATAATTATATCTTTCGACTTAATTTTTATGCAAATTTATCCAGTAAATTACTTTAGCCTTAAATCCGCATTTTCCTTCATTTTCAAGCAAAAAAGAGGTTTGACTGGGCTCTCGAAAATGTCCTAAACTTCCACCTTAATTTTTCTGTCGACACCAACTCTTATTTTATTTTTGTTATTTTGGGGAATAACCCAGAAATTGGGCTATGAAATTTCTTATGAAAATGATCTAAAAAACACCAAATTATATATATATATATATATATATATATATATATATATATATATATATATAATTTTATTAATAAAAATAATAATTTTTTTTACATATAATATTTATAATGTGTGCAACATTGCATAGTATTTTTGTTCCTTTAATTTCATTCAATCAATTTAATATGTATATCTATTGTTATTATCATTTAATTGAATAAAAATATTATTTAAATAAATACATTTAGAAAACATAACCGGATAAATGTTCCGTTTCACATAGCCATCTACATTTTTCTGAATGTTTTATTGTATACAAATTAGTTCCAATATATTTCATATATCACTGAGCAAAATAAGATATTCTTAAACAACTTTGCAAACCAAAATAATTCATCCTAAAATATTCTCGAACTTTGCACGCCAACCAAAAGATAACGATAACTATCTCAATATACATTAAGTAGAGGAAACAAAACTATTTGATAAACAAGTGTATTATAACAAAGAACTCAAAAAACTTTTTCTTTCAGTTGCATTATTTTATTATTTAATTAAAAAAAAACACAAAGAAAATACATGTTTTAAATCACACCCTACACCTTTAGTTTTATTTTTTATTAAAGTGGATGTCTGGATTAGCTTGTTGTATGTCGACTAATCTCAAAGGTTCTAAAGTTAATAATGATATAAATCTCTAATCTTTATTATATTATCAATTAGAGAGTTTAAACTTAAAATTATATAAAAAAAACATATATTTAAATTTCAATCTCAATCAGTAGACAATAAGTATAGTTATCTCGACCTATGTTGTCATAACCCAATTTTGGGTCATTCCCCAAAATTACTCGAAAATAACAAAAAAATAAAATAAAAGGGGCTGGTGTCGGTAGAAAAATCAAGGTAAAATTTTGGATGTTTTTCGAGAGCTCGATCGTACCTCTTTTGTGCCCAGAAATGAAGGAAAATGCAAATTTAAGGCTAACGTAATTTATTATCGGATAAATCCACGTAAAAATTAAGTCGAAAGATATGATTATATTTTTATGCGCCAGTTCGATTTAATCATTGGCCAATTTAAAAGTGTAATTATGTTTGAGAATTAATTTAGGGTCCAATTGAAGAATTTAATTAAGCGCAATGACTTAATTTTACTTTAAATTGATCAAATTAATTTTATTAAGGGTTTAGTCAATGATGAAATCAAGTTTTTAAATTTAATTCAGGCTCAATTGATGAGAATAAAATTTTCAAAGGCCAATTTGAATTTATTCAAGCCAATTATGCGAAATCAAGGACCAATATGAATAAATTAAGAGTTTAATGTTCGATCGAGGGTTAAATCGTGCAAATCAGAAATCATGGACCGAAATAAAAAAGGCGCGCAAAGCTAAGGATGCTCTCGAAATGCTGACGGGGATACAATTGCACAAAGTAAAAGGTTTAAAATTGATTAGGAATGCAATTGAAACAATTATAAGTTTAAGGACCAAATTGCACTTTACCCTCAACATTAAAATTGCATGTTTCCTGCACTGTTCCGACACCTGAACAGCGCAGGAAACACAGGGCTGCAATGGCTCTCTGCAGCCCTCAGCCCTCTGCAATATACAGCCACACAACATGCATCTCAGCCCCCTGCAAATGCAACAGGCCATGGGGAGCCACCTCATGCAATGTGCATGACAAAGGTTTGCCGCATTCCCCTATAAAATGGCACCGTTCACATGCAGAAAAAGGGGGGACGAAAAAGAGAAGAAGAAAATGGAATAAAAGAGAGAGAGACATACAGAGGATAGAAAAATAAAGAACAGAGAAAAGGCTAGCGCTTTTGAAATTTGACAGAAGTAAAGACAAACGAGGAAGAGTTGTGAAAATTTACAGAGATTCTTAGCAAATAAGAAACAAGACAAACAAGAGAAAAGAGACGAAATAACGTCCGTATCTCCAACTCTCTCGGCGTCGAAGCTTTCCCTCTCTACCTCTCGGTCGGCCTGTAACAAACAGACGGCTTTTTCTCTCTCTCTCTCCCTCTCGGTCAGCACTCCAGCCACCATCTCCGACCACCGTGCACCACCACGTCGTTGCCAGAAGCTCCCCCTCCACGCCAGCAGTCCATTCGTGGTCTCAGCCGAAGGTAGCAGCAGCAGCACCCGTCGCAGCCGGACAGCCCCTTCACCTTCCGACGCTATTTCGGGCCATCACAGGTCACCATTTCCGACGCCACCACGACCGGAAGAACCACCTCGACGTCCTCTACCCAAATGTGTTAACAGGTACACCGTTCATCACACTCCAAAATTTCACTATTTATCGTCGTCTTCATCTCTGCATTGCATGCAGCAGCGGGGGTGAATTCATTCACCCCTGCATGTGCTGTGCACGGGCGTAAAAGCCCTACTGTTGTTAGAAAAACGTGGCTTCCAGCTCCATCGAGCTGTAAGCCCAAATCGAGAGCGCATGTGCTTTCGCCCATTTAGACTGAAGCCCAGTCCGAGAATAAAATGGGCCGAAGCCCTTCCTTAGAATAAAGAGGCCGAGGCCCAATATTAGATTATTTGGGCCTCGAGTCCCGTTCCAGGTAGGCTAGGCCGCAAGCCCTACCATTACAATGGGCGGTCGGGCAGCACTCACCGATTGGCATAATTTGGGCAACTGGGAAAGTACCAAATGAGTGGGCTGTCGCCTAGCCCTCATGTAGGTGAGTCGGCACCCAGCCCACCCATAAATAAAAAATAATAAAAAAAGAAAATAATAATAAAAATATATAAAAATACATAGTTTGCACAAAATATTTTTATAAAAAATATATGTTGTTTTCTTGCATAAGGCCAATACACTAGCATATTTTAAAAAATCTTTTTGTTTCAAAAAATATATTACCTTGGAATTTTAAGGAAAAAATGTATTTTAGCATGAATTTCACAAAGAAAAATCACTTCTTGCATTTTTGGATTTTACAACATGTTTGTAAAATCCAAAGGGTATTGGCCAATATTCCAAAAATTATAAAAACCTTTTTTTTTAATGATATGCTATTATTCACTGTTGGTATTTGGATAAATAAATCCTAAGGGGTCAATATCCAAAATATTCGGCGGGGATAGTATGCTATTATTCACTGTTCGGTGTTTGGATAAATAAATCCTAAGGGGTCAATATCCAAAATATTCGGCGGGGATAAAATGCTATTATTCACTGTTCGGTGTTGGGATAAATAAATCCTAAAAAAGGGGTTAATATCCAAAATATTCGGCGGGGATAATACACCATCATCATTTCACCAACATATTCTTTGAAAGATCAAAATCATAACAAATCATAAGCAAACAAAAATACCAAGCAGCTTACCTTAGGTAGGGCGTACTAGGGGTGCTAAAACCTTCCCTTTACGCAACCAGTCCCTTACCCTAGAATCTCTGAAAGACCAGTCTAGGTTTCCTAGTAACCATAATACTAGGTGGCGACTCCTTTTTCCACGGAAATATAGATAAGACCCCCACACATTGAAATCCCCCGCTCGCGGGGAGAGTCGTCACGACGCCGCGCTCACGCGATGGGGTGCGACAGGATGGCGACTCCACTGGGGACTTTGGACTAGGCTTGATAATTTTGTTTGTTTATGATATGTTTCTATTTATGGTTTATATTTTTCAAAAGCTTTAGCATGCATCTTTACATCCTGTCATCATAATATGCCTTGTCATGCATCACTTTTATTATTTTGAGAGCACACACACTAAACTTTAAGTTAAGTGGGGGACTAGCAGCTTACCTATGACTTGAGTCAAGGTTGAAGTTTGTGTAAACCCCAACTCTTCGCTGAGTGTTTAGACTGGTAGTGATTGGTATACGTGCCATCCCGCTATCTGCTAAACCCCCATATCGCCTTTACGAAGGTGATCACTGGGACAGCAAGAGACCCTCTTTAGAGACCAAGTAGTAAACCTACCCTGTGTCTCACGTACAAGAACTAGAACCTATCTTTAGGGTGTATGCTCCCTCCATTTTGTTTTGCATTAAGACAAACCCTTCTAGAAGTATCTTGAATTCAAGACTTTTGGGCGACACAATATCCATCACTTAGGAAATTTTCATTGTAGGGTTTAAGCAAGAATCAATTTTTTGTTTATCATACAATTGTTATGATCATGTGTCACCCCTCGAAAGGAGCGTCTGTAAAAAAAAAAAAAAAAAAAAAAAAAAAAAAACATGCATATACATTTCCACATGCATTCCCAAATTTTTATACAATTGAAACGATCATGTGTCACTCCTCGAAGGGCGAGTCTGTCAAAAAAAAAATGTCAAAAAAAAAACCTTGCATCCCTGCAGTTTTGTTTATCATGCAATTGTTACGATCACGTGTAATTTCTCAATGGGGGATTTTGTCAAAAAAAAACATGCATATACATTTCAACATGCATTCCCATAGTTTGAAATAGGGGTCCCTCAATCTTTCATCCTTCGAAGGGTCAAACTGGACATCAATATAGAGCCATCATTTGTGTTTCTTCTGCAAGAACAAAGTTTGTCTTGCTTTTGCGACATAATCCGGATGAGAGATATGAATAGTCGCAAGCATTTCAGTAATCAAGCATGGAAGTTTCATCAACTAAAGGCAAGTCAAGTGTTATGGAGGATGTTATCATCGATAGTGTCAGCAATAAATCATTGCGAACATAAGCAAGATCAATAAGCAGCGACAAGTCTGAGAAAAGTGTCGCACCGTCAATAACTTTCTTATGGAATCTCATCGGCCATCACTTTGTACTCGGGTTAAATCATCGTTTCATTGAAGCATGTGTTTTCCTTGTCTTTTTGTTGTTTTGAAATCAAGAGATTTGTTTGACATTCTTATTTTTGACAAAATATTTTGATCAAAGTTCAACATGAAAAATTTAAAGTTATCATTTCTAAAATATTTTTTGAGAGCAGAATGACATGATGAGCGCTATCAAAGTGACCGAACAATTTTTTGAGCCCATACACCGAGTTTTTGAACCACATCATATGAACTAAGATCTATCAGTATACATCGACATGTAATGGATTCAATATTTATGGACCCGCGAATCATGACTCTTGCACGTCTAAATCATTACATTGGACGAGGTCAAAATTTATCAGTTAAAACCAACTTTGCTTGAAATGACAAAAGGCCATCTTTGTTTATTTCCTTCACTATTCTTGAAATATTTATCCCTTGTTAATCCCAATTTGAGCCTGATATTATATTTCTTTGAAAACAACCGACATGGATCACACCCTCACACTGGGGGCAAATACAGTAGGGGCAAATAAGAGATTTGTAGTTTGAGGATACAGTGGCAACATTAGAATCAACAAGGGATGCTCAAGAGTGAAAACCCAACATTGGGAACAATCAAATGGAGATAGGACATGACAAAAACCAAAAGTCAATGCTAAGGACAAGTTCAAAAAAAAAAAAAAAAAAAAAAAAAAAAAAAAAAAGAAGAAGAAAAAAAAAATTGAAAAAAAGAAGAGAACATTGAACTGTACCATGTCCGTTGGTATCTGTGGTCAAACCTCACATGGGAAGAAATGTTATTAAGATTATCGAGTCTTCAAGATAATTTATCCATCAAATGAAGATCTTGCATAATTGTTTTGTTAGACTATATTGAGTGCAACGAGAGATGAAATAACATTAGATGACAAATGATGATTCGAGTTTTAGTATTCCCCTTTTAAGTTTGAAATTGTCAATGAAAGGAATGACATGGTTGTAGAGATTCTTAGAGCATTGGTTGATTGATAAAAAAATCACATTAAGATAATTAACGTATTTCGATGTGGTCTCTTCTACAAAGACAATAAGAGAAAAAGAGTTAACGACTAGATGATGGTGATCCTAGGTCTTTGAAACCCTTAAACACCTCTTTGAGCCTATGAATTTCCTTTTCTTTTATAGCCATGAACCATAGCCTCATTACATGCTTGTAAAAGTCCTTCTTGATCAAGCAAGCAATTTTAACTGATAAGTGGCGCTCTCCAAATTTGCTAGAGTTTTTCCATAAGGGTTATAATTTCATGGAAAAGTTGCAAGTTGTTATGCATATTGATAAAGTAAGTACTGAAAAATGAGACAAATTTTTCAACTGAACCTCAAGTTTTTACTCAGCTCTAATTGTTTGAAAACCACAAATTATCACTTCATCATGTACCATCAAAGGACATACCCCAAAATATGAGATTAGAATCGAAACACAAAAAACCCATAAAAAGACGATTTCAATCTCATAATGGGTCATTTACTGTTTGCAAAAAAAAATACAAGATAATTACAGGTTTGCATGCATTGAATATCGTGTATTGGATATTTGACCAAATGAATTTGATTTTCAAATAATGACATCACTTTGATTTTATTTCAAGGATTAGACTTTGGAAGCACATGATCTTTTGAATTGGTAATTTAATTTCAGAACAAAAAGATTTACAAACAAAGAAGACAGTGATTGGATTTTGCAGAATCCTTGATATTGGCATTTCTTGATTGGAAAGCTC
This sequence comes from Salix viminalis, assembly GCA_029228465.1. Lineage (NCBI taxonomy): Eukaryota > Viridiplantae > Streptophyta > Magnoliopsida > Malpighiales > Salicaceae > Salix > Salix viminalis. Next base: position 2,322,805 of record CM055442.1, read on the forward strand.
AGCAGTCAGAGGCCAGAATGTGGATCTTGATAGGAATGCAAATAATTTCACATCAGCTTGGGGGCAAAGAAGCACAAGCAAATAATGATTTAGTGAAATTCATCAATGAGCACCAACAGATTCAACTCAAGGCAGAATTGCTTAGTAGAGAATGATGACTTAAGAAGCTCCAACAGCGGTTGAGACTAACATCGCATTTGAAGGGCACCTTCAGATTTATGAAATATCGGCTTACTTGCAGATTTGTTTGTCTCCAAAGATATTGTCACATGAGTGCATTTTGATAAATGTTGAAGAGTATGACGCCATAAAGGTTGATTGTGAGATAATTGTTGTGAAGCCAGTCGACTCAAGGTTCAGTTCATCGCATGAATATGGGAGACAGAAAGAACCTCGTTAATGACAACATCATAATTCTTTGCATAGACTAAGAAGAATTTGCTTAGAAGAAATTGAGTCTACGACGAAGAGTTTCAGATTGCATGGCCGAACAGTTGCATCGGTTCAAGGTGCAATTCATCGCATGAATGTGGGTGATGATAGCATTACATCTCTTCTCACGAGCTGAGAGAAATTTATTGATGATAACACGGAGCATGCACCGATGAGTTTTGGATGCATTTTTGGATGACTTGACAATTCCATGAAGAAATATGTTTCAATTGATGAAAAAACTCCATGACGGATCGGCAATCCAAGATGAGGTCAGCACTAGCTGTTCACAAGGATGATTGCTTCTCCATCCCTCATCATTCTCTTTTAGAAGAATTGCTCTCCTCTGAGTATTTCTATTATGATAATAATTATTATTATCAATATTATTATAAATATAATTGGGGAGAGAGTTCTGTGTTAACTTTTATATGTTGCGAAAATCAAATACAGAATCCTCCAGAGTATATTAAGGATACTTCTTCTTGCAAAAAAGGCAGTGGTACTGCATATAATTCTTCTCCCAGCTGTGTCAACATGGAAGGCCATTCGTATGTCATGGTTGATGGGCTCATGAAGGATGTACCTGACTTGTGCCGTGTAAATTTGATGTATGCTGTGCAAAAAAATGTGACAAATATGTCGTATACAGATGTTCATGATATTTTGGCAGATGGGTTCGAGCTTTATTGGTCAGCTGATATTTATAATTTTGCCAGATGTAAGTCCTCTCTCTCTCTCTCTCAGCTTACCTCAAGTATATTTGCTTTATTTTACTGAAAATATGGTTTCCGTTTATGTGTTAAGGGTTTAAATCTACCTGTCAACACTGCTGACCCTTCTCTTCTCTCTTGAAATTTCGGTGAGCTTGCTCGGTCATTTTTTTGAAGGTGAGGAGGAATATTACGGTCTTATATGTTCGGGATCGATTCTACAAAAAATATACATTTGCTTTACGCATTGTCTTCGCAATTTTATGACCTTTTTTTTAATTAACCATCAAGATTTTGCACGCTGATTCATATTTTATTTTGGTGATTACAGGTATCATCTGGATAGATTGTCGAACTAGGGGGGGTGAGTTAATTTATTTTGTGTAATTATAGCATTTTACAGAAAGAGTACTAATATTTTTATAATAAAATAAATAAAAAACCCTAAAAAGTATCAATCCATATGCTTTTTTATTTTGAATGAATAGTAAATCGTTCTGCTTCTTCTTTTGTCATTGTGTTTTTATTTAGCAGCTTCTAATTGTGATCGGTTCACCATCCCTCCAGTTGTACAAAGCTTTCTCATGTTGTTTCTCGCAATGACACTTGTCCTTATCAGTAAGTATTTTACTTTGCTTTTATAAGCTTATAGTGAACCAATAAATATATCAGCATACAACAATTACAACTTAAGAAATAATTATTGCTCATGACTTGTTTTCATTGCGGTTGTATCCAATATGAGCTTCTACTCATTTTCATACAATTTATTTATATGTGGAAAATAATAAGTCCTTGAAATTTAGATATTTCTTAGGAGCCCCCAACTATTTCAAGTTTTGTTAAATTTGTATTATTTTTGCATCAATTAATGTATCTAATATTCTTTCTACTTTTGTTCTCAATTATAAACAATACTGATTTTAAAGCATTAGAAAGTTCTTATAATTCCCTTTATTGTTTGTTTCATAGACTTGCATGGATACTATTTTCTTTTCAATTTCATGAGGTATTTATTAGAGTGCCGAGAGCCATGATGATTAGTTTTTGAGATCAAAGAATTAGAATGCACAAATTAATCACACTCACACATAAAAAAAAGTTTCATGGATGCTTGGTTAAACTTCAAAAAGAACAAAATCACCACGATGAAAGTCACATGAAATTTTTGGAATGTTTTTTTGTATTAACTTTTTTTTTTGTAATGTCTCTATACAGTGATATATCATGTGCTATTATTCCCATGTGGGCTTCCATGTCTTCTGACTTTTCTCATCTATAAATGGCGAAGAAGACATTTATCCATGTACGACAACATTGAAAAATTCTTGCAAAGTCACGATAATGATCTCGTGCCGATAAGGTACACTTACTCGGAGATCAAGAAGATAACAAACAGATTTAAAGACAAGTTGGGTGAAGGAGGCTTTGGCTCGGTGTACAAGGGAAAGCTTCGTAGTGGTCGTTTCGCAGCAGTTAAATTACTGGGCAATTCAAAAGCCAATGGACAAGATTTTATCAACGAAGTTGCCACTATTGGAAGAATTCACCATGTCAATGTCGTGCAACTCATAGGTTTCACCGTCGAGGGATCAAAGCGTGCTCTTATATACGAGTTCATGCCTAATGGATCTCTTGAAAGGGACATTTTTTTTAGGCAAGGTAGCGTCCCACTAAACAATGACAAACTTTATGAGATTTCTCTTGGGGTGGCTCGTGGCATTGAATATCTACATCAAGGTTGTGATATGCAAATTTTGCATTTTGATATCAAGCCGCACAACATTCTACTTGATGAGAAATTTGTTCAAAAATCTCAGATTTTGACTTGCCAAATTGTACCCAACAAATAATAACACTCGTTCCCCTCACTGCTGCTAGAGGGACAATTGGATACATGGCTCCTGAGCTATTTTATAAGAATATTGGAGGTGTTTCTTACAAAGCTGACGTCTATAGTTACGGGATGTTATTGATGGAAATTGTAGGAAGAAGAAAGAACTTGAATGCATTGGCAAATCATTCAAGCCAGATTTACTTCCCTTCATGGGTTTATGACCAAGTCAGCGAAGGAAAGGACATAGAAGTACAAGAAGATGCCACAGAACATGAAAAGAAAACAACGAAAAAGATGATTATTGTTGCTTTGTGGTGCATACAATTGAAGCCTAGTGATCGTCCCTCAATGCATAAAGTTATAGAGATGCTTGAATCAGATGTTGAGTCCCTGCGAATGCCTCCTAAGCCTTTTCTCACCCCACATCAGGTGCAAGAAGATGATGATAGAGCTAATCATGCAAAGTTATCAGATCCACCAAATGATTGCATTGACTCTTCATATCAGTTTGGTCGTTGATAAGTATGTATATAGATGTTAATTTGTATATGGTATTGCAAAAGTACTAATCATGACTTATAGAAGTGGATGATGATCTTTTATTTTAGTAATTTTTATTTAAAAATGTTTTTTTTCTAATAAAATTGCAAAATGCTTTTCTTTTATTTATTCTGTTTCTCAATAATAATAATAATAATAATAATAATAGATTGAAACTAACATGAAATTGATAAAAGTGAATTATAAATATAAAGATTAAGCATGTTGTTTAAGAAAGACAAAGGGAGTAATTAGATAGTTATTTCGCTGCAATAATTTTGAAGAAAAAGATGTATAAACATAAAGAAGATAGTTGCAAGATGGGACCAGACTGCATCATTCTTTCCTTGGTTTCTTGTCTTCCCTTTTCTTTCATTGGTGGGGAGTAATCTTCACGCAATCTCTGTTTGATTTCTTTGCGTATTGACCGATCCAATTCTTAGCTAGTCTGTGGACGAGTAACAAAGCCATTATTTGGTTTCCCATAATTAAAAAAGTTAAATTTCTCTCTCGATGTTCATCAGTAGAATATCAAGGTATTTGGTTGTTCCTGATCAATCAAATCTGCTGATGCTGCCATCGTCTTCATTGTCGCATGGTGCTGTCAAAAAACAGCTACTTTATTGCAGCAAAGATCAAGAAAAGGATCTCCGCTCTGATACCATGTTAATTAGTGAGATTTACAGGGAGATAATTCTATACTTTTCTCATTACAGATATTCAATATATATACAGACAATATGTTGTCCTATGTAGCTACCTTTGGAAAGAAAATAATTAGTATCCCATAACAATCGGGATGCTTATAAATAAAAAATATGACCGTTCTAATTTCCTAATATATAGAGTTTTGTACCGCTCATGCCAACATTGTCATGGGTTATATTTTTTTTCAAAAAAATATTGGATGGATACGCTATTTTGATTTCTTTAAATAAAATATCTAAAGTGTAAATACAAGAGTCTATGCAATCATCTAGTTAAATAATGGTGGTCTATTGAAGGTAGCTGGATTTGGTTTGATAAGGCTGTCAAACATTTCACCTGACAAAGCTAAATTAGCACCAGGGACTCTTACTTTCCTGTTTCCTTCATATGTATTACTTCAGAATTTGAGTGCTGAGTGGGACGTTTCTTCTGTTTGAGCTTAGATGCTTGAGGGAGTGCAGCCTTTCCATCCCAAAACTGCTGAAGAGGCTGTGAAGTTGATGTGCTTAGAGAAAAAGAGACCGCAATTCAAGATCAAAGTAAGAAGTTACCCTCCAGATTTAAGAGAGTAAGTTTTGATTCGTCTTCAGTTTTCTTTAGCATATTGAATAGGAAGTTGTCCTGCAATTAAGAATGGCACACCGAATGGGAACCATCTTGATGTTCATGCGAGTTGATTGATGAATGTTGGCATTCGGAACCCCGTTGTCGGGACCGACCTTTTCCGAGATCATCACAAGATCGATAGGATTTGTAGCAACTCGCCAAAACAAGGATGGTGGAAAGACACTTTTAAGCTCCCATGGTATGGATCTCTTGCCCAGTATCTCTGAAGCAGCAACACTGCTCTGATTCAATGTTTAATGAGATTATTAATCAAGTGCAGGAAGTAACAATTAATGACAACACTTATGTGGTGGAGCTACCACGAGATATGTCTATTTCACCCACCTTCAACGTGGCTGATATATTCGAATTTTATCCACCAGATATACCTTCGGTTTCAACGAATAACTCGAGGTCGAGTTCTTTTCAGGAAGGAGAGACTGATGTAGGACACACTACAGAAGAGCCACACGTCCCAAAGGAGCCATAGAAGGCAGGAGCTTGGAAAGGAAAGTTGACCTGGTGAAATCTCCAACGGACAAGCAATAAAAGTCCTTATCTCTGAAGATCCTTTAGTTTCCGAATTATGTTAATTTACAGATTAAAGTTAGGACTAGATTCATGTTTTGTTAACGTCAATTTTCTTTAATTGCTTTATTACTCTTTTCGTGTGAGTGCTGAATGTAATATTAGCTGCCTATAAATAAAGGCAGCCAATAGTAATTAAGGACAATTCAATTTTGATTTCAATTTCATCCATTTTGTTACTCTTTCACTCGTGGATTCGAGTTATCAATAATAATCAAAGGCGGTGTCCTTTTGTTATAATTTCCGCTACGTCACTTTCCTTTGGCAATGCCTTAGTAAAAATATCTGCAAGTTGATCCTCATTGCTGCAAAACTTCACGCTAATCTTTCCCCCCTGCAGTGCTTCTCTTATGAAATGAAACCTCATGTTAATGTGCCTAGTCTTTTGATGAAAGACTGGGTTCTTTGCCATGGAAATGGCAGACATTTTGTCACAAAACAGAGGTGTTGCCTCTATTTGCATCTCCCCAAAATCATCAAGCACAAACCTCAGCCAAATGGCTTGAGTTGTTGCTTCAGAAGCTGAAATATATTCAGCTTCTGCTGTAGATAAAGCTACTGTATTTTATTTCACAGAAGCCCAAGAAAAAACTCTACTTCCAAAGCTAAATGTATAGCCTGAAGTGCTTTGGCTGTCATCTTCACTCCCAGCCCAGTCTGCATCACAAAACCCAACCAATGTTGATGACTGATTTCGAGCATATTCAATTCCATAATGTAGAGTTCCTTGCACATATCTTAGAACTCTTTTAGCAACCAGTGTTTTACCTCACTGTTCTGATTCAATGTTTAATGAGATTATTAATCAAGTGCAGGAAGTAACAAGGGAGGCAATTTCAAGAAGAGGAAGCTTGGAACAATTAAGACCGAGGATTTTGGTCGACGAAATTAACAGCTTTTGGAGCTTAAATGTTACACAAAGATCGATCAAAATGAGTTTAAATGTTACAGCAGCAATATATGCTGCCATTGTTGGAATGAACATTATCACTGTCAAACAAAACTTCTTGTCATTGTTGCTCGAGCTTAAATAAATATGAAGACACGCATTCTCACCACAAACATCCCTCGAAGATTGAGTGGTATTAATTATTAAAAATAAAAAATGTTATTTTAATATATTTTTAAATAAAAAACACTTCAAAATTCCAAACAGTTACCAGGTAGCTAAGGAAAAAAAATGACGGCCTACGGCTCTGATTAATCCTATAGTATTTGAAATCATTAAATAGTCCCTGGACGAGCGATGATTATCCTTTGTTTTAGTAATTATTATTTCAAAAATGTCTTCCTTTTTCCTAATCAAATTGCAAAAAGATTAAGCATGCTGAAACTAATATGAAATTGATAAAAATGAATTATAAATATAAAGATTAAGCATTTAAAGCAAGCCTTCCCATTCCCCGCCCCCCATTTTCTCTTCTCTGTTTGGTCTCGTCTGCATCACATTTGGAATGGGCCAAAGAGGCAGAGGAGCTTGACTGTGCAAGTGGAGGCCATCAAGAGGTCTTCCCCTTTCTTTCATTGGGGGGAAATTCCTGATTCGAATTTAAATATCGAAATGGATCAAAAAAGGAGAGGATTAAGTGATAAATCATTTGTGATTTTCTTACACCACATGCATCATTCTCCATGAGCAAGGGCCCATGATGCAGACGAGCTTGACTTTGCAAGTGGAGGCCATCAACAGGTCTTCCCCTTCTTTGATTGGTGGGGAGTAATCTTCAGGCAATTTCCTAATTCTTAGTCAGTGAGACTATGACCATGCAATTATTTTGTGGCCACTGATTGATATCCATTCGTATTGATGGATCCAGGATAATATTCGTAGCTAGTCTGTGGAGGAGTATTGCTCTCAAGACCACATTATATCTTTTGTGCATATATAGTATCACTTGATTTCTCATAATTAAAGAAGTTAAATTTCTCTCTCGATGTTCATCAGTAGAATATCAAGGCACCGCTTTGGTGCGTATGCAGCCCTTCTTCTGCTTGAGATCCTATCCACCCACCATCGTTGCAGTGCTAGAAAGAACAACAATTACTGCGCTCCTTCTTCTTGTGGCAATTTCCATCGTATTAGCTCCCCTTTTCGATTAAGCAACGATCCTGAAGGCTGTGGTGACAAATTTGTTGAGCTTGCTTGTGAAAACAACGAGCACCTAACATTACTATTGAACATGGTGAAATATTATGTTCAGGCAATCAATTACAGTGACTTTTCAATTCGACTTGTGGATGCTTCTGTTCAGAAGGATGATTGCTTGTCCATCCCTCATCATTTTCTTGCAGAAGAAGTGCTCTACTCTCCGTTCTATTATAATAATTTTTATTATCATTACCGTTATAAATATTGGCCAGAGAGTTCTATGTTAGCTTTTATATGTTGCGAAAATGAAATACTGAATCCTCCAGATTATATTATGGATACTTCTTCATGCAAAAATGGCAGTGGCACTGCATATAATTCTTCTCCCAGCTGTGTCAACATGGAAGGTCATTCCTATGTCATGGTTGGTGGGGACTTCAAGGATGTACCTGACTTGTGCCGTGTAAATTTGATGTATACTGTTCCAAAAAATGTGACAAATATGTCGTATACAAATGTCCATGATATTTTGGCAGATGGGTTCGAGCTTGAATGGTCCAATCATACTATTATAGAACCATACCGTGCGTTCTCTCTCTCTCTCTCTCAGATTACCTCAAGTACTGTATTATGATTATGCAAACCATATTTGCTTTATTTTATTGAAAATATGGTTTAAATCTACCTGCCAGCTTAATATTATAGGTTTGTAAACTATCAACACTGTTGACCCTTCTCTTCTCTCTTGAAATGCAGCCTCAACGTCGCTGTTAGACTTGTTGAATGAAGGTGAGGAAGAATATTACGGTCTTATATGCTCGGGCTCAATTCTACAAAAAAAATACATTTAATTTATATTACTTTTTTTCTTCGCAATTAAGGTTTTTTTTTTTCCTCCTCTCTCTCTCAATTATATTCCTTTTTTTTTTTAATATATCATCAAGATTTTGCATATTTTATTTTGTGATTGTAGGTATCCTGTGGATAATTTGTCGAGCTATCGGGGGTGAGTTAATTTATTTTGTGTAATTATAGAATTTACAGAAAGATTACTGATATTTTTCTAATAAATAAATAAAAGACCCTAAAAAGTTTCAATCACATCCATATCAATGTTTTTATTTGGCAGCTTCTAATTGTGGTTTCCGGTTCACCACCCCTCCAGTTTTACTAAGCTTTCTCATGTTATTTCTCGCTACGACACTTGCCCTTATCAGTGAGTATTTTACTTTGCTTTTATCAGCTTAAAGTGAACCAATAAATATATCAGCGAACAAAAATTACAGCTCAATAAATAATTATTGCTCATGACTTGTTTTATTAAATTTATTTAAATGTGGAAAATAATAAGTCCTTGAAATTTAGATATTTCTTAGGACCCCCCCCCCCCAAACTATTTCAAGTTTTCACTTCATGTTAAATTTGTATTATTTTTGCATCAATTAATGTATCTAATATTCTTTACATTTGTTCTCAAATATAAACAATACTGATTTTAAAGCATTACAAAGTTCTTATCATTCCCTTTATTGTTTGTTTCATAGACTTGCATGAATACTGTTTTCTTTTCAATTTCATGAGGTATTTATTACCGTGTTGAGAGCCATGATGATCAGTTTTTGAGATCACAGAATTAGAATGCACAAATTAATCACACTCGCACATAAAATCAATGAAATATTTGTAAATTATTTTAATTTTTGGTACTAGGAATTTGACATTTGGAAAAAAAAACTTTCATGGATTCCTAGTTAAACTTCAAAAAGAATAAATGTTTTCTGTATTGACTTTTTTTGTAATGTCTCTATACAGTGATATATCATGTGCTATTATTCCCATGTGGGCTTCCATGTCTTCTGACTTTACTCATCTATAAATGGCGAAGAAGACATTTATCCATGTACGACAACATTGAAAAATTCTTGCAAAGTCACGATAATGATCTCATTCCGATAAGGTACACTTACTCGGAGATTAAGAAGATAACCAACGGATTTAAAGACAAGTTGGGTGCAGGAGGTTTTGGCTCAGTGTACAAGGGAAAGCTTCGTAGTGGTCGTTTCGCAGCAGTTAAATTATTAGGCAATTCAAAAGCCAATGGACAAGATTTTATCAACGAAGTTGCCACTATTGGAAGAATTCACCATGTCAATGTCGTGCAACTTCTAGGCTTCACCGTCGAGGGATCGAAGCGTGCTCTTATATACGAGTTCATGACTAATGGGTCTCTTGAAAGGTATATTTTTTCTAAGCAAGGTAGCGACCCACTAAGTAATGAGAAACTTTATGACATTTCTCTTGGGGTGGCTCGTGGAATTGAATATCTACATCAAGGTTGTGATATGCAAATTTTGCATTTTGATATCAAGCCTCACAACATTCTACTTGATGAGAAATTTATTCCGAAAATCTCAGATTTTGGACTTGCCAAATTATACCCAACAAATAATAACACTGTGCCCCTCACTGCTGCTAGAGGAACGTTGGGATATATGGCTCCTGAGCTATTTTATAAGAATATTGGAGGTGTTTCTTACAAAGCTGATGTCTATAGTTACGGGATGTTATTAATGGATATGGTAGGAAGAAGAAAGAACTTGAATGCATTGGCAAATCAGTTAAGCCAAATTTACTTCCCTTCATGGGTTTATGATCAAGTCAGTGAAGGAAAGGACATAGAAGTACAAGAAGATGTCACGGAACATGAAAATAAGACAACAAAAAAGATGATTATTGTAGCTTTGTGGTGCATACAATTGAAGCCTAGTGATCGTCCCTCAATGCATAAAGTTGTAGAGATGCTTGAATCAGATATTGAGTCCCTACGAATGCCTCCTAAGCCTTTTCTCACCCCACACCAGGTGCAAGAAGATGATGATAAAGCTAATCATGCAAAGTTATCAGATCCACCAAATGATTGCATTGACTCTTCATATCAGTTTGGTCGTTAATAAGTATGAAAATCCAATATTGAGTCCTTTATCTTATGTAATGCATACTTCTTGCATATAATTCTGCCTCGTCTAGCAGTATTTCTTCCCCTAGCTTCATCAATATGGAAAGGTATTCGTATGACATGGTTGGCGATGTTTACTCGGCCGACATACCAGACTTTTGCCTTGTAAATTTAATTTATTCCGTGCCTAGATTTCTAATTCTGCCAGAAAATATGACTAGAATGTCGTATATATAGATGTGCATGTTCCTTTGACGTATGATATGATGAAGAAAGAGTGCTAATATTTTGCTAATAGAAGAACCTAATAATAATCTTCCTTACTGTTAGTATATTAGTTTATTCATAAATATATCTTCTAACAATACATTTTCTTATGTTAAAAATTAATTTGAGATATTACATGTATTTATTAATATGTATGATCTTCTTTTTATTTTATTATATGCAACATCACTTTTGTTATTCACAATAATATTTTTTACTTGATGTCAAAAAATACATTAGTAACAACTACCCACTCATTTTTTTTATTTAAATTCTTTTTATTCAACCTGAAACGAGGAGATATGAATAGACAAGTTAACATATATAATTCTTGATTTATTTAATTAATATCTAGAATAACTAAAAGATATGGGAAAAACTTGCATATTATTCAACCTGCATGCATAGATTCTTTTATATTTATGATCAGGATTTGTTCTGTAAGAATAACATTGAAAAAGCCTCATATTCAAATTTTTTTCTTACCAAAAAAAACATTTATACAACGAGTGGCAAAATGAGGTTTTAATAGGTAGTGTAACTAAAAGCCATATGGTCAGTTTAACTATTGAACCAAGTTGATATCTTATTTAAATTGTTTCGTAGCACACTTGGTCTATTCCTGGCATTGCGATATGGATTTTTTATTTTTCATTTATTTATTTTTATTTTATTGGATCTTTTAGGTTTTCTTTCAATTTAATTCTTTAAATTTTTATTTAATTCATTATTTAGTTTTAAATTAATTGTGAGTTGATATTCATATTTTTGCCATATAATAAAATGAACTTGATTTTTTCCCCTTTCCGATTCAGTTGATAAGATCATGTCGAGGCAACTCATCCCCTCTTTTTTAATCTTCACATAACCATCTACATTTTTTTTAATGTTTTATTGTGAACAAATTAGTTCCAAAATATTTCTTTTATCACTATGCAAAATAAAATATTCTTAAACAACTTTGCAAACCAAAATAATTTTAGAAAATAATATGACCAATAGATACCCACAAAGACTAAATCGGGGAGTTCCAAAGAAACATTATGAACCTGACCCCAAAAACAAAACTAAATATCCTATCAGTAACTATATCTCTACCCATAGATTATCGGAATCATATGCATTTATTGTTAATCAATTATCCAATGTGTCATTCCTAGTAATATATAGGATGCATTAAAGGACCCAAAGTGGACCAAGATGATGAATGAGGAAATGGAGGCACTGCAGGAGAATAACACTTGGGAGCTATGTCGACTACCAAAAGAAAAGAAGTTGGGTATAAATGGGTGTTCATAGTGAATTTGGAAGCAAATGGGAGTATTGATAGATACCAAGCAAAGTTAGTCGCGAAGGGATATACGCAGAAGTATGGAGTAGATTATCAAGAAACTTTTGCCCAAGTTACAAAAATGAACACCATCCGGATTCTCATATCTATAGCAGTGAATCAAGACTAGGCTCTACAATAATTCGATGTCAAGAATACCTTCCTAAATGGAGATCTTGAAGAAGAAGTGTACATGGATTACCACCTGGAGTTAAAACCAGGTCCTCATGTGAAACTGAAGTATGCAAATTTTAAGCGGGAATAATATGGTTTAAAACAGTCACCTCGGGTATGGTTTGGAAGATTCTCATCCACGATGAAGGAGTTTGGTTATAAGAAAAGTAATTCAGATCATACTTTGTTTGTAAAACACAAAGGAGGGAAGGTAACGACATTAATAGTATATGTGGATGATATGGTCTTAACAAGGTAACGAATCAGTTTGCGGCATGAGCATGAGATAAGAAGATTGCATTCATGAGAAATTATTTTTCTTCGGAGCCTTGCTTCGAGGAGTTGACAATCGATTGGCGTTTATTGCATCGATTTCTTTTTATGTTGTTTGATCTTATTATGTTTAATTTGTGGAGTTTCGGGTTTTCGTTTCGATAGGCATGTGCGGATGCTAAGTATTATGGGAATGTTGAAGTTTATAACATTTTGAAGGCCAGAGGAGCAAAGGCCCCGGTAATAAATTATCAATTTCTTTCTTTCGTTTTGTTGAATTTTCTGTCTATTCTTAAGGTACGGTGTTGATGTATGTGGTATTATTTTAGAAAACCACCAGGAAGACACCAATGACTGTGGCAAATCCTCGAGAGATCCCAGAGTATGAGCTCAATCCATTGGAACTTCAAGTTAGGAAATCAGATGGCATTACAAAGGCATGATCCTACTCCTTTTCGATTTCTGTAATTTGTGATTGCTGTGAGAACATTATTACTATCTGTTAGCTTCCTAATGATGCTTGAAAGGAGACCTTGTTTAGCTTATTGTAGATGATCTTGTGGGAATCGAAGTTTGACTCGGATATCCTCTGTTCCATAACAGAAGTGGGCAGAGAATTGCAACCTTAATAACCTCACTTCAAGTTCTTCACTTGTTAGAAATATGTGGTTTACAATTTCCTTTCATGTATTGCCATGATTATAAATTGATAAATTCTATGACAGGGAATGTTTCAAGTTGCTAAATGGAATGGCACCAAGGTTGCCAGTAAAGATACTCGAAAAGGATCTTTGTGCTCGACCCTCGAAAGCATGTAGGTTCATCTTGAATAACCATTCTTCATCCGTGGTTAAGTAATTTGGGGTTGTAAGACTTGATAGAATTGAGCCCCTAACATATATGTATTTTCTTTTTTTTCTCTGTGGTAATGAATGGCGAAATGCTTTCAAACATGAGCTAACCTTATTAGAAAAAAGTTCGACATCCTAATGTGATCCGGTTTGTTGGTGTCGTCACCCAAAATCTGCCCATGATGATTGTTGCGGAATATCATTCAAAAGTAAGCATGCTTCTCCCTCTCTCATGCGATGCTCTAATAAATTGAATGTTTTTTTCACATTTCATTGGGGATTTAACAATGGTATTTCTATATTTCGGGGTGACTTAGCAAGTTATCTTTTGAAAAAGGGGCGGTTGTCCCCATCTAAAGCTTTGAGATTTGCTCTTGATATTGCCGGGCAAGTTTGAATTTCTTGCCCGATAAAAACTCGCTTGTTCAATCATCAATCGCATTTGTCCCCGAAAAAGAAGCACATCACACACATACACGCATGAAGGAACAGTTAAGAATGCTTCCAAGTGACAAGTAAGCCCATTTTATATTCCTCTGAAGTAGTCTCTATGTTTTCCACTTTTAAGATGTATGGATCGGTCTTTGTTATCGAGGGGCATAAACTACCTTCATGAATGTAAACCAGATCCGATCATCCATTGCGATTTAAAGCCAAGTAAGACAACAAATGCAGAAGTTAATTTGTTGTGTAAATTGAAAACTCGATTTGTGATGTATCGCTCGTAATATTGGAAATTTTGGTAAGGTGCGAGAATATTTTGCTGGATAATGGTGGTCTATTGAAGATAGCTGGATTTGGTTTGATAAGGGCCGTCAAACATTTCACCGACAAAGCTAAATTAGCACCGGGGACTCTTCTATCGACCATTTAAGTAAGTCTTTTTTTACACTTTTACACTCGTTATCCCGCTTCCTTTTAAGAGCTCGGAACTCTTCATCTAATCTTGAGTGAATAACTTTAAAGGGATTACTGCAATGTATTCTTGACTTGAACTTTAAGTGATGGTATTGCTTTCGGATGTATACATGGCACTCGAGATTTATAACGATGAAATATTTGATCGAGCTAGCCGACGCATACTCTTTCTGAGTCATTTTGTACGAGGTGGGACTTTGCGGTCTAATTTTGGCAAGTCTGGTTGTACTTTCCTGTTTCCTTCATATGTATTACTTCAGAATTTGAGTCGCTGAGTGGGGACGTTTCTTCGTTTGAGCTTAGATGCTTGAGAGTGCAGCCCTTTCCATCCCAAAACTCTGAAGAGGCTGTGAAGTTGATGTGCTTAGAGAAAAAGAGACCGCAATTCAAGATCAAAGTAAGAAGTTACCCTCCAGATTTGAGAGAGTAAGTTTCGATTACGTCTTCGGTTTCTTTAGCATATTGAGTAGGAAGTTGTCCCGGAATTAAGAATGGCACACTCGAATGGGAACCATCTTGATGTTCATGCAGGGTTGATTGATGAATGTTGGCATTCGAGAACCGGTTGTCGAGACCAACCTTTTCCGAGATCATCACAAAATCGGATAGGATTTGTAGCAACTGCTCAAACAAGGATGGTGGAAAGACACTTTTAAGCTCCCATGGTATGGATCTCTTGCCCAGCATCTCTGAGCGAAAGCAACACTGCTTTACGATTCAATGTTTAATGAGATTATTAATCAAGTGCAGGAAGTAACAAGGGAGGCAATTCAGTGGCATTTTCAAGAAGAGGAAGCTTGGAACTGTTGAATTTCTATAGTAACAGTTTATTGTTACTATCCTTCTAGGTCCTTCTAGATTTCCACAGTACTAGTTTATTGTTATAGCTTTATTAGTTAATTACTCAGCAATTGGTTAGCAATTTGTTTTCGGTTGCTGACAGTCTGTTTTCTTTTTGCAATTCTGTTTTTCCTTTGTATTCGTGTGATCATGCTTTATACATGACACCTTTCTGTAAATGGCTATATATGTCAGCCTCTACTGATTAATAAAGGCAGAGTGTTAATTGCGGAAATTACAACAAGTGGTATCAGAGCCTAAGAGAGGGGTCTGAGCTTGAGTGAGTCTGAGTGGGGAAAAATCACAAACACTTGGTGAGTGAGTCTGAGTGGAGTGAAAAAAATCACAAACACTTGATGAGTCGAGTCTGAGTGGAGGGAAAAAAAAATCACAAACAACCATTGCCATTTCTTGAAGCTGTCAGCAGAATGACAGAGAACAATGGTGGGAGCTTTGTGCAAGCAGCTATTCCCAAAGTTCAGATGGTTACTATGACCATTGGGCAATGCTGATGGAGAACTTCCTAAGATCCAAAGAATACTGGGATCTTATAGAGAAAGGAGTGTCAGGAGTAGCTATACAAGGAGCTGAGACAAGCACAGCTTCCATGGCTGCAACATTGCACGCAACACAGCTGAAGGATTTGAAGGTAAAGAACTACCTCTTCCAAGCAATAGATCGAAATATAATGGAGACTATACTTGACAGAGACACTTCAAAAGGAATTTGGGACTCCATGAAACAAAAATTCCAAGGATCGACGAAGGTAAAGAGAGCACAGCTACAAGCACTCAGGAGAGAATTTGAAACTCTCTACATGAAGGAGGGAGAAACGGTGAAATAATTTCTTTGCAAGAACCCTCACCATAGCCAACAAAATGAAGACTCAAGGAGAATCAATGAGTCAAACTATTATCATTGAAAAAGTCTTAAGGTCCATGACTACCAAGTTTGACTATGTGGTGTGCTCTATTGAAGAGTCAAACGACCTGCACACGATGACCATTGATGAGCTTCAGAGTAGTTTACTGGTTCATGAACAAAGGATGAACTGTTATCGAGGAGAGGAGCAGGCTCTCAAAATTTCCTTTGAAGAAAGTCTTAGCAGGAGAGGTAGAGGAGTGTTTAGAGGAAGAGGAAGAGAAGAGGTCGTGACAGGCAATCATTCAACAAATCTCTTGTTGAATGCTTCAAGTGTCACAGATTAGGGCACTATCAATATGAGTGTCCCACTGGAACCAGAGGAGTGAATTTTGCTGAGTTATGATGATGAAGAAGATTTGTTATTAATGATGTATGAGGAAATTACTGATGAGCTGACAGTGAAAACTGAAACTGAAGCAAGTGAGGGAGATGAGCTGACATTGATGGCACATGAAGGAAATGCTAGTGAGAAGACAGTGGAGATTTGGTTCCTTGATTCAGGATGCAGCAACCACATGAGTGGTAATAGAGAATGGTTCTCAAATCTTGATAATCAATTCAGGCGTACCGTGAAGCTAGGGCAACAATTACAAAATGATGGTGATGGGGAAGGGAAATGTGCGAATGGAAGTAAATGGAATTATTCAAGTAATATCTGAGGTATACTATATACTTGACTTGAAAAACAACTTGATAAGCATGGGACAACTTCAAGACAAAGGGGTGACAATTCTGATCAAGAATGGAACATGCAAAGTGTTTCATGAAACTAGAGGTATAATCATGTAATCTGATATGAGTCCAAATAGGATGTTTGCTGTGTTTGCATCAATGATACCCGTGATACCCAAGATCACAGCCTGTCTTCAAGCTATGACAGAGGATGAGGGGTTCCTGTGGCACTGCAGATTTGCCCATATCAGCTTCACTGGTTTGAAAACCCTTCAAAATAGAGACATGGTCAGAGGACTACCCACGGCTGGAATGGCTGATGCATCAACTGGTGCAAAAGTGTGCACAACCTGTCTAGCTGGGAAACAACACAGAGAAGTGTTTCCAAAGAAGAGCCTATGGAGAGCTTCACAGAGGCTGCAATTAGTTCACGCAGACATATGTGGTCCTTTAAGGCCAGAATCAAACAGCAACAAAAGGTATTTTCTCAGCATTATTGATGATTTCAGTCGCAAAACTTGGATTTATTTTTTGCATGAAAAATCAGAGGCCTTTACTATGTTCAAGAGGTTTAAAGCATGTGTTGAAAAAGAGATAGGGTCTTATATTAAATGCCTAAGGACAGATAGAGGTGGCGAGTTCATTTCAAATGAATTCAAGGATTTCTATAATGAACATGGCATATCTAGGCAGTTAACATCAGCTTTCACTCCTCAGCAAAATGGAGTGGCTGAGAGGAAAAATAGGACTATGTTGAACCTAGTACGATGCATTCTCACAGACAAACAAGTCCCAAAGGTTTACTGGCCTGAGGCTATGAAATGGTGTGTGCATGTGTTTAATAGGAGTCCTACCCTAGCCATTGAATATATAACACTTGGGGAGGCATGGAGTGGCTTGAAGCCTTCGGTGAGTTATTTTAGAGTCTTTGGTTGCTTAGCTCATGTACACATACCTGATCAAAGAAGGATTAAACTGGATAACAAGAGCATTCAATGTGTTCTTTTGGGGGTAAGTGATGAGTCTAAGGCTTATAGACTCCTTGAACCTGTTTCTAAGAAAATAATTGTGAGTAGGGATGTTGTTTTTGAAGAGCATAAGGGATGGAATTGGGATAATAATGTTGAAGGGAATATTCCAGATGTACTGGAATGTGGTAATGAAGAAGTGGTCAATGATGCTCAAACTGATGAGTCAAATTCCAGTAAAGAAGCTGGAACCGAGAATACTGTGGCTAGAAATAATGAAGAAAGATCAGCCTTACCTGAAGCTCTATCCAGTGCTATAGAAGGTGTGCATGCTGAAGTTGGACCAAGTAACACGTGTGCTCAATCAAGTATGGTAGAAGGGTTGCTTGATTCTTCAACTGCAGGGAGGGTAAGAAGAACCCCACACTGGATGCAAGATTATGACACTGGAGATAATCTGTCAAAAGATGAAGAGTTGAATGCCATGATGATCCTAACAGAAGGGGATCCTTCTACATTTGAAGAAGCTGTGAAGAGCAAGAAATGGATAGATGCAATTGAAATTGAAGCCATCGAAGCGCAACAACACTTGGTATCTAACCTCTCTGCCTAAAGGTGTGAATAGCATTGGAGTCAAGTGGATTTTCAAGACAAAACTTAATGAAAATGGGGAGATTGATAAATGCAAGGCCAGACTTGTGGCAAAAGGATACGCACAACAATACGGGGTCGACTACACTGAGGTATACGCTCCTGTTACAAGATTAGACACAATTCGTATAATCATTGTTCTAGCAGCCCAACAAGACTGGAGTATATTTCAACTTGACGTCAAGAGTGCATTTTTGCATGGGGACTTAAGTGAAGAAGTATATGTGCAGCAGCCACAGGGATATGAGAAAAGGGGAGAGGAACACAAAGTTTATAAGCTGAACAAGGCATTATATGGCCTCAAGCAAGCTCCAAGAGCTTGGTATAGCAAAATTGAAACCTACTTTGCTAAGGAGGGATTCGAAAAATGCTACTGTGAGCACACTCTATTCACCAAACTGGAGGGAGGGAACAAAATGCTGATTGTGAGCCTATATGTAGATGACTTGATTTTTACTGGAAATGACAAAGACATGTGTGAGAAATTCAAGAAGATGATGATGCTGGAATTTGACATGTCAGATTTGGGAAGAATGAAATACTTCCTAGGGATTGAAGTTTTGCAGAATTCTGAAGGGATTTATATATGCCAGAGAAGGTATGCTCTTGATATTCTAAAACGATTTGGCATGGATAAATGCAATTCTGTTGGAAATCCTATTGTTCCAGGCTGCAGATTATCAAAGGATGAAGAAGGGACTAGGGTTGATGCAAGCATGTTCAAACAGGTGGTTGGCAGCCTCATGTACTTGACTGCTACCAGACCTGACTTAATGTATTGTGTAAGCCTCATAAGCAGATTTATGGCTTGTCCAACCGAGCAGCATTGGTTAGCAGCAAAGAGATTGCTAAGGTATCTGATGGGTACAATGAACATGGGGATCCTTTATAAGAAAGGGGATTACAAGGAGCTTATAGCCTACTCGGATAGTGATTTTGCTGGGGATTTAAATGATCGAAAGAGTACTACAGGGAGTGTGTTCATTCTCAGTTCTGGAGCAGTATCATGGATCTCCAAAAAGCAACCAGTAGTTAGTCTATCAACCACGGAAGCAGAGTAAATTGCAGCTGCCTCATGTGCCTGTCAGTGTGTTTGGCTAAGAAGAATTTTGGAGCAGCTTGGGTGTGAGCAGAAGGAATACACTACAATTCTGTGTGATAACAGTTCAAGCATTAAACTCTCCAAGAATCCTGTTCTTCACGGCAGAAGCAAGCATATAGACATTAGGTTTCACTTCTTACGTGAATTGGTGAAGACTAATGTGGTGAACTTAAGCTACTTGCAATACTCAGAATCAAGTAGCTGATATCATGACAAAACCACTCAAATTAGAAGTGTTTCAGAAGCTTCGAGGTCTGTTGGGTGTGTGTGAAATTCCAAATATAAACTGAGTTCAGTTTAGGGGAGGGAATGTTGAATTTCTATAGTAACAGTTTATTGTTACTATCCTTCTCGGTCCTTCTAGATTTCCACAGTACTAGTTTATTGTTATAGCTTTATTAGTTAATTACTCAGCAATTGGTTAGCAATTTGTTTTCGGTTGCTGAAAGTCTGTTTTCCTTTGCAATTCTGTTTTTCCTTTATATTCGTGTGATCATGCTTTATACATGACACCTTTCTGTAAATGGCTATATATGCCAGCCTCTACTGATTAATGAAGGCAGAGTGTTAATTGCGGAAATTACAACAGGAACAATTAAGACCGAGGATTTTGGTCGACGAAATTAACAGTTTTGGAGCTTAAATGTTACACAGCATCAGATCAAAATGAGCTTATATGTTACAGCAGCAATATATACTGCCATTGTTGGAATAAACATCATCACTGTCAAACAAAACTTCTTGTCATTGTTGCTCGAGATCAAATATGGAATAAACAACAATATGACGACACGCATTCCCACCACAAACATCCCTGGAAGATTGAGTGTTATATACTATCCTCTCATTTTATTTGTACTCCTTAATTAATCCTATAGTATTTGAAATCATTAAATAGTCCCTAGACTAGCGATGATGATCCCTTATTTTAGTAATTTTTTATTTCAAAAATGTCATTTTTCCTAATAAAATTGCACAAAGCCTTTTCTTTTATTTATTCTGTTTTTCAATAATAATAATAAAAATAAATTGAAACAAACATGAAAATGGTAAAAGTGAATTATAAATGTAAAGATTAAGCATGTTGGTTAAGAACAACAAAGGGAGTAATTAGATAGTTAATTCGCTGCAAAAATTTTGATTGACCTGGAAACGTCAAGCAAGCCTCCTCCATTTTCTCTTCTCTGTCTGCATCACATTTAGAATGGGCCAAAGAGGATACAAAGCTAAATTAGCACCAGGGACTCTTATTGACCATTCAAGTAAGTCTTTTTTACACTTTTACACTGTTATCCTGCTTCCTTTTAAGAGCACAGAACTCTTTATCTAATCTCATCAATCATCGTGTTAAGATAGTGAATAATCACTGGTAAATGTAGTGATTTGAAGAAAGAAGAAGATGATCTTGCAGATTGTAGAAGAGAGAGAAAGGAGGGAAAAAGAGAATTTGAATTTGTATGCTCTGTTGTGTATTCCTTTTTCACTATCAATACACGTGAGTAGTGCTTATTTATAGTAGTTTATAATAACTACCTTTGCATACAATACCACTCACATAGCAATAGTATATACATATATCTAAGTATACCATACGTATACTCTAACATCCCCCCTCAATCTCATGCCTTGGTAAGCCAAGCATGAGATTGCACCAATAAATTCTGAACAGAGGAGCACTTAAACCCTTGGTGAGTGTGTCAGCAAATTGCTCCTTGAAAGATACAAACTGCACACACAACTGATTCCCAGCCACCCTTTCACGCACAAAATGCATATCAATCTCAATATGCTTGGTCCTTTGATGTTCCACAGGGTTAAATGATAGAGCAATTGCTGATAAATTGTCACAAAAAAGCACAGGAGGTTGAATAAACTCCACACGAAGGAACACCAGCAGCTGCTTCAGCCAGTCAATCTCAGCAGCAGTAGATGACAGAGTTCAGTATTCTGCCTTAGTAGAAGAACGAGACACTGTGAGCTGTTTCTTAGATGACCAAAAAATGGGATTGGATCCCAGAAAAATCACCAAACCAGTGGTGGAACGTCTGTCATTGGGGTCACCTGCCCAATCGGCATCACTGAATGTCTAAAGAACCATGCACATAACTGATGCCATAAGGAGTAGTACCCTTCAAATACCATAGAATTCTCTTAACAACAGTAAAATGTAACACCATGGGGGTTTGCATAAATTGACACACTTGATGCACTGAAAATGCAACGTCAGGATTGCAAGACCCCAACAACACTGCGATAAAGAGTAGGATTCTCAAATGGCAGACCATCATCTTTCAACATCCTCTGATAGGGAAGACACGGGGTGTCACAGGCTTTGGACTCCAGCATATCAGTTTTTACTAACAAGTCATGAACATACTGAGACTGAGATAAGAACAGACCTGTAGGAGTACGAGATATTTGAATGCCAAGAAAGTAATGGAGATCACCCAAATCCTTAATACCAAACTCAGCAGCAAGAGAGTTAATGATCTGTTGAACCTCAGAAGACTGATTCCCAGCAATAATAATATCATCTACGTACACCAATAGAATGATAATACCTTTATCAAGGTGTTTAACAAATAAAGATGAGTCAGAATAAGTGCATTGAAACCCCAATGATGGTAAAAACTTGGTGAACCTTTCATTCCATGCTCTCGGGGCCTGCTTCAGACCATACAAAGACTTATGTAGTCTGCAAACAATGTCAGGATGACTGATGTCATTAAATCCAAGGGGCTGAGCCATATAAACCTCTTCATTGAGAATGCCATGAAGAAAGACATTTTTGACATCCAACTACCGTAATATCCAACCAAAATGAGCTGCCAAGGCTAGGACAAGTCGAACTGTAGAAGGCTTCACTACTGGACTAAAGTCTCCCCATAATCAAGACCTGGTTCTTGACTAAAACCCTGGGCAACCAATCTGGCCTTATACCAAGCCACAGACCATAAACACTCTTTTTGATTTTAAAAATCCACTTGCAACCGACTAAGTTTTTGTGAGGAGGCAAGGCAACCAGACTCCATGTACCCTGAGAATGAAGAACATTTATCTCATCCTGCATAGCAGTCACCCAAACAGGTAGTTTCATAGCCATTTTATAAGTATTAGGCTCTGTCAATGAGAAATCAGTAGCACAAGAATTGGAAACTGTGTGAAAGCAGGATTTCCTTTTTGAAATACCACTTTTACTTCTAGTCTGCATAGAGTGCAAGTTCATGGGAGATATTTACAAAACAACCGAAATGGCCTCAGGCTGAAATGGTTCAACTGAAGAGACAGAGTCAACAGGCATACCTGTATGATTGGATCCAGGAGCCATAGCCAGAGGAGAGCATGACACTGAAGCAGGAGTAATGGACATGGATGAGGTGGAAGATGAGACAACAACAGTAGGAGTAGATGATGTAGTGGAAGTAGGAGGTGAAAGTGTGCAAACATTATCAAGGGTGACAATTGGACTCATAGAGGGTGATGGTAGAGTAGAGGATGTGAGGGAAGATTGAAATTTGTGAAATAAATCTTTGTAAGGGAAGACATGCTCATGAAAAATAACATGTCGGGAAACATATACAAGTTTTCGAGACACATTATAACAAATGTACCCTTTATATTGAGAAGCATAGCCTAAAAACACACACATAGTAGTTTTAGGTTGGAGTTTGTGCTGAAGATAGGGTCTAAGGAATGGGAAGCAAGCACACCCAAAAATACGCAAATGAGATATAATAGGGGTGTGGCCGAATAACAACTCAAAAGGTGATTTGTGGTCTAACACAACTGAAGGCATTCTGTTGATTAAGTAGGAGGCAGTGTGCACTGCATATGTCCAGAATGAAGAGGGTAATTTAGCATGTTGAAGTAATGTAATTGTTGTTTCAATGAGGTGTCGATGTTTACGTTCAGCCAACCCATTTTGCTCAGGAGTAAATGTTACACAGCATCAGATCAAAATGAGCTTAAATGTTACAGCATGCAGCAATATATGCTGCCATTGTTGGAATGAACATCATCACTGTCAAACAAAACTTCTTGTCATTGTTGCTCGAGATTAAATATGGAATAAACAGCAATATGACGACACGCATACATCCCTGGAAGATTGAGTGTTATATCCTAGTCTCTAATTTTATTTGTACTCCTTAATTAATCCTATAGCATTTGAAATCATTAAATAGTCCCTGGACTAGCGATGATTATCCTTTATTTTAGTAATTATTATTTCAAAAATGTCTTCCTTTTTCCTAATCAAATTGCAAAAAGATTAAGCATGCTGAAACTAATAAGAAATTGAAAAAAAATGAATTATAAATATAAAGATTAAGCATTTAAAGCAAGCCTTCCCATTCCCCGCCCCCCATTTTCTCTTCTCTGTTTGGTCTCGTCTGCATCACATTTGGAAGGCTTGACTGTGCAAGTGGAGGCCATCAAGAGGTCTTCCCCTTTCTTTCATTGGTGGGAAATTCCTGATTCGAATTTAATTATCAGTCAGTTCTTGACCATGCAATAATTCGAAAACTTTAATTTGTGGCCATTGATTTCCTTTCATATTCATCCAAGATGATATTCGTCCAGTATTGTTCCCAGAATCACATGATATCCTACAAACAGCTAGCTTCTGTGAAGTGCAAAGAAATTATTTAAATTCTCTGAAAGATATACCTTCTCATCTTGCTGGTAAGGATTTTGATAATAGTGTGGTTAATAATATATTTTAAAAAACAATTCAAAGGAAAAAATAGTGATAAAAATAATGAGTATTAACTATGATAGGAAAAAACCATTAAATTGAAAAAAATAAAAATAAAATAAATAGCAATAAAAAAATAGAGATCAAATATGACATATAAAAAATAAATTTCAATTTGATTAATTATTTCATATAAAGTAAATAATAAAAAACAAGGGTGAAATCTAAAAAAATAATTAAAAGATTACCTTAAAAATTTAATTTAAAAGACTTATGCGAAAATCAAGAAGAAAACAAAAAAAAAAGAAAAAAAGAAAAGAAAAAAAGTTCCCACAACACTATATCCTGTTTGACATTGCGTTTCAAAAATGCTTTTAAAAAATTAAAAAAAAAATATTTATATTTTTTTACTTTAAACTAAATTTTTTGATGTTTTTAAATTATTTTCATGTGTTGATATCAAAAATAATTTTTTTTAAATAAAAAATATTATTTTTAATAATTTTCTGAACAAAAAATATTTTTGAAAAACAATCACAATCACACTCCTAGACAAATAAAACATGAGACTGTTGGCCACACGTGCCGCATAATTAAAGAACCCTGAAGGTGAATCAAACTCCACCATAGTTGGAAATACTTTTTGATGTTTAGCTATGCTAATTTTTTTGTTTTTCTAATGATGAAAATTAAGTTTAAGGTAACATGAACAAAATATGATAGAAGAAAAGGTTACAGGATTATGAAATTAAAAAAATAATAATAATGATATAAATTATTCTTAAAAATATAAATAACAATCAAAACAATAGAAGAAACAAATATAAGATATAAAAATATTGGAAGAGGGTATGAAATTGAATTTTTTTTATTTTATAAATTATTTCAAATACAGTAAATAAAAAAAAGAACAGATCTAAGAGATAAAAAAGTTGAAAGAATATAAAATTGAAAAGAAAACCTCAATTTTCTAAATTATTTTTTAAAAGAGGCCAGATTTTAGAGATAAAAAATGATAAACTTGATTAAAAAAATTATAATTTCATAAATTATCTTAAATAAAATAAATAACAATTAAAAGATAAATATCAAATATAAATAAAAAAAATCTAATAATATTTTTATTTAAATAATTACTGAAGCGAAGATTCCTTAAATACAGGTCGTCCTCTGCATCGCATTTCAAAATTGCCAAAATATCATTTGTGATTTTCTTACACCACATGCATCATTCTCCATGAGCAAGGGCCCATGATGCAGACAAGCTTGACTTTGCAAGTGGAGGCCATCAACAGGTCTTCCCCTTCTTTGATTGGCGGGGAGTAATCTTCAGGCAACTTCCTAATTCTTAATCAGTGAGATGATGACCATGCAATTATTTTGTGGCTACTGATTGATCTAGGATGGTATTCGTAGCTAGTCTGTAGAGGAGTATTGCTCTCAAGACCACATTATGTCTTTTGTGCATATATTGTGTAACAAAGCCATCATTTGATTTCCCATAATTAAAAAAGTTAACTTTCTCTCTCTCGATGTTCATCAGTAGAATATCAAGGCACCGCTTCGGTGCGTATGCAGCCCTTCTTCTGCTTGGGATCCTATCCACCCACCATCGTTGCAGTGCTAGAAAGACCACCAATTACTGTGCTCCTTCTTCTTGTGGCAATATCCTTAATATTAGCTACCCTTTTCGATTAAGCAACGATTCTAAAAGCTGTGGTCACAAATTTTTTGAGCTTGCTTGTGAAAACAACGAGCGCCTAACATTCCACTTGAACATGGGAAAATATTATGTTCAGGCAATCAATTACAGTGACTCCACAATTCGACTTGTGAATGCTGCTGTTCAGAAGAATGATTGCTTCTCCATCCCTCATCATTCTCTTACAGAAGAAGAGCTCCCGTATTTCCATTATGATAATGATATTACTTATTATCTTGATACAAATTGGACAGAGAGTTCTGTGTTAGCTTTTATATGTTGTGAAAATGAAATACAGAATCTTCCAGATTATATTAAGGATACTTCTTCTTGCAAAAAAGGCAGTGGGACTGCATATAATTCTTCTCCCGGCTGTGTCAACATGGAAGGCCATTCATATGTCATGGTTGATGGGCTCAGGAAGGATGTGCCTGACTCGTGCCGTGTGAATTTGATGTATGTTGTGCAAAAAAATGTGACAAATATGTCGTATACAGATGTTCATGATATTTTGGCAGATGGGTTCGAGCTTCAATGGTCCAAGTATACTTACGCAACACCATACCGTACGATTACCATATTATGCAAACCATATTTGTTTTATTTTATTACTTTTTTAAATCTACCTGTCAGCTTAATATCAACACTGTTGACCCTTCTCTCCTCTCTTGAAATGCAGCCGGAGACTTGTTTTTTCAAGGTGATGAATATTACGGTCTTATATGTTGTGGCTCAATTTTACAAAAAAGATATGGTTTCCGTTTATGTGTTAAGGCTTAAAATCTACCTGTCAGCTTAGTATCAATATTGTTGACCCTTGTCTTCTCTCTTGAAATGCAGCCTTACGGTCGCTGTTAGATTTGGTTTTTGAAGGTGAGGAGGAATATTTCGGTCTTATATGATCGGGCTCAATTCTACCAAAAAGATAGAATATTACGGTCCTTTACGTATTTTCTTCGCAATTGAGGGTTTTTTTTTCTCTCTCTCAATTACTTTCTTTTAATTAATCATCAAGATTTTGCACGCTGATTCATATTTTATTTTGATGATTATAGGTATCTATTGGATAGCTTGTCGAACTGGGAGGGGTGAGTTAATTTATTTTGTGTAATTAATAAATAAAAGATTACTGATATTATTCTAATAAAATAAATAAAAGACCCTAAAAAGTTTCAATCACATTTGCTTTTATTTGGCAGCTTCTTCTTGTCCTGACTACCGGTTCACCACCGTTCCAACTGCTGCAGTTATAAGCTTTCTCATGTTGTTTCTCGCCCTTATCGGTGAGTATTCTACTTTACTTTTATCAGCTTGCAGTAAAACAATAAATATATCAACCAAAAAAACAATTACAGCTCAATAAATAATTATTGCTCATAACTTGTTTTCATTGCGGTAGTATCCAATATTAGCTTCTACTTGTTTTCATTAAATTTATTTAAATGTGGAAAATAAAAAGTCCTTGAAATTTAGATATTTCTTAGGAGCCCCCCCAAGTATTTCAAGTTTTCACTTTATGTTAAATTTGTATTATTTTTGCATCAATTAAGTATCTAATATTCTATCTACTTGTGTTCTCAATTATAAACAATACTCATTTTAAAGCATTAGAAAGATCTTATCAATCCCTTTATTGTTTGTTTCATGGACTTGCATGGATACTGTTTTCTTTTCAATTTCATGAGGTATTTATTAGCATACTGAGAGCCATGATGATCAGTTTTTGAGATCAAAGAACTAGAATACACAAACTCATCACACTCGCACATAAAATCAATGAAATATTTGCAAATTATTTTAATTTCTGGTACAAGGATTTTGATATTTGGAATAAAAAAAACCTTTCATGGATGCCTAGTTAAACTTAAAAAAGAAGAAAAGCACCACGATGAAAGTCACATGAAATTTTTGGAATGTTTTTTGTATTGACTTTTTTTGTATGTCTCTATACAGTGATATATCATGTGCTATTATTTCCATGCGGGCTTCCATGTCTTTTGGCTGTACTCATCTATAAATGGCGAAGAAGACATTTATCCATGTACGACAACATTGAAAAATTCTTGCAAAGTCACGATAATGATCTCGTGCCGATAAGGTACACTTACTCGGAGATCAAGAAGATAACAAACGGATTTAAAGACAAGTTGGGTGAAGGAGGCTTTGGCTCAGTGTACAAGGGAAAACTTCGTAGTGGTCGTTTCGCAGCGGTTAAATTATTGGGCAATTCAAAAGCCAATGGACAAGATTTTATCAACGAGGTTGCCACTATTGGAAGAATTCACCATGTCAATGTCGTGCAACTGATAGGTTTCACCGTCGAGGGATCGAAGCGTGCTCTTATATACGAGTTCATGCCTAATGGATCTCTTGAAAGGTATATTTTTTCTAGGCAAGGTTGCGTCCCATTAAGCATTGAGAAATTGTACAAGATTTCTCTTGGGGTGGCTCGTGGCATTGAATATCTACATCAAGGTTGTGATATGCAAATTTTGCATTTTGATATCAAGCCTCACAACATTCTACTTGATGAGAGATTTATTCCGAAAATCTCAGATTTTGGACTTGCCAAATTGTACCCAACAAATAATAACACCGTGCCCCTCACTGCTGCTAGAGGGACAATTGGATACATGGCTCCTGAGCTATTTTATAAGAATATTGGAGGTGTCTCTTACAAAGCCGACGTCTATAGTTACGGGATGTTATTAATGGAAATGGTAGGAAGAAGAAAGAACTTGAATGCATTGGCAGATCATTCAAGCCAAATTTACTTCCCTTCATGGGTTTATGACCAAGTTAGTGAAGGAAAGGACATAGAAGTACAAGAAGATGCCACGGAACATGAAAAGAAGACAATGAAAAATATGATTATTGTAGCTTTCTGGTGCATACAGTTGAAGCCAGGTGATCGTCCCTCAATGCATAAAGTTGTAGAGATGCTTGAATCAGATGTTGAGTCCCTCCGAATGCCTCATAAGCCTTTTCTCACCCCACATCAGGTGCAAGAAGATGATGATATAGCTAATCATGCAAAGTTATCAGATGCACCAAATGATTGCATTGACTCTTCATATCAGTTTGGTCGTTAACAATCTTCATATCAGTTTGGTCGTTAACATGTAAATCCAATAGTGAGTCCTCTATCTTATGTAATGCCATCTTATGTAATGCATACTTCTTCTTGCATATAATTCTGCTTCGCCTAGCGGTATTTCTCCCTCCAGCTTCTTCAATATGGAAAGGCATTCCTATGACATGGTAGGCGATGTTTACTCGGCTGACATACTAGACTTGTGCCTTGTAAATTTAATTTATTTCGTGCCTGGATTTCTAATTCTACCAGAAAATATGACCAGAATGTCGTATATATATAGATGTGCATGATATTTTGATGTATGATATAATGAAGAAAGAGTGTTAGTATCTTGCTAATAGAAGAACATAATAATATATTAGTTTATTCATAAATATATCTTCAAACAATACATTTTTTTTATGATAAAAATTAATTTGAGATCTTACATGTATTTATTAATATGTATTATCTTCTTTTATTTTATTATATGCACGCATCGGTTTTTTTATTCAAAATAATACTTTTTACTTGATGTCAAAAAAATAAATTAATAACAACTACACACTCTTTTTATTCGCAATAATACTTTTTACTTAATGTCAAAAAATACATTAATAACAGCTACACACTCACTTTTTTGATTTATTTAATTAATATCTAATATAACTAAAAGACATGGGAAAAACTTGCATATTATTCAACCTGCATGCATAGATTTTTATTTATTTATGATCAGGATTTTTTCTGTAAAAATAACATTGAAAAAGCCTCATATTCAAATTTTTTTTACCATAAAGATATTTATACAACGAGTGGCAAAATGAGGGTTTAATAGCTAGTGTAACTAAAAGCCATATGGCAAAATGAGGGTTTGATATCTTATTTTAATTGTTTCGTAGCACACTTGGTCTATTCCTGGCATTGCGTATTGGAGGTTGGCGGATGATATGGAGAAGACATTTTCCAGGAACATGGATTTTTTATTTTTCATTTATTTGTTTTTCTTTTTTTTTTTGGATCTTTTAGGTTTTCTTTCAATTTAATTCTTTATATTTTTATTTAATTTTATTATTTAGTTTTAAATTAATTGTGAGTTGATATTCATATTTTTATCATAAAATAAAATGCAAAAAATAACCTTGTGTATTTTATAACATGAGTTGCCGGGATTAAAAAGTTAACTAGGGTGAACTTGATTTCTTTCTATTGATAAACAAGTATATCAAAGCAGTGTTTTAAATTTTTAAACTTTTTCTTTCTATTGTATTCTTGTATTATTGTATTATCTAATTAAATTATAACACAATCAAAATACATGTCTTTATGAATTTTTTTTTGTTAATTTATCAATTACCGAGTTAAAGCAAGGAGAGAGAAAAATTACTGAAAAAGATGAAAGATAGAGAAAATAATTGGTTATCGTGATACTAGCGAGAAAATGGTCCAACTTGGTGTCAACGAGCTTCATTCTATACGAAAAGATTGATGGTAGTGTGTTTCTCCTGAAATTATGTATACAAAAAAAGATCAAGTTTCATTTTGATTTTTTAGGTTTTTCCTTAATAAAATACCTGCAACATTGAGTTTTTTATTAACTTTTTTTTTTTTAATTTTATACTTTAATGTTGGATTGATTTTAAACTGTTTTTTGTTTTTTATGATATAATTAAAATAAAAATATATATTATTCAACCCAATAGAATCCTCAACCCAGGCCACAATCTTAGCGAGTAAACCCGGATTGATCGGGATAAATCTAATATATCATCATTTTAATGCTAAAAAAAAATGTTATGTTAAAAAAATATACATTTTTTTAACAGTCATTCAGGTTATTTCTAAACTCGCACGTCGTGTTTTTATTTTGCATACCATGTTTATATTTCTTGATTTATTTTTATCTTTAAACCTTCCAAATCAAGCGAATCATAATTATAAAGACTTCAAGTTGAGAAATTTTGAAGTTGAACTCGCTAAACTATATTTAATCATAATTATAAAGAATTTCTCCATTTAAATTTGTTTTAACGTAACTTATAGTATAACATGAGAATTAAATATTTAAACGTAAAAGCCATGGGAATTATTTCTTAAAATCTTTTAAAATCAACAGTGTTATTTTCTTTTAAAAGATTTATTTTTGTCTATTTTATTTTTTAATATTGAAATGGTTGTAAATTGAGAATATTTTTTATTTTTTATAAGGTTAATGTGGCTTGTATGTTTACCAGAGTAATCTAGGTTGCCTATATTTCAAAGTTTGGTGTAATGTATTTTTTTTAATTGAATCTCACTTCTTTTTATATATTACAAAAAAGTTTTTTAAAAAAGTTTTTTAACTTAATTTTATATAGTCAATGGATTTGTTCAATGATTTGGCTAATTGATATGATTCGTTGGTGGATTTGTTCAATGATGTCGCGACGATGATTTTTTCGTGCTTCGCGCCCCGCCATCCCCGGATTGGGGAGACAATGACGCGCGGTGAAAAAGGCTTTTGTTTTATAGGCGTAAAATTACGACTATAATTATCAAGAGTCGCCACCTAGTATTAAAATCATTAGGAACCTATTGGCAAAAAAGAGCTACAACTAGGCTCTCGAAAACATTCAAAATCTCCACCTTTATTTTTCTACCAACGCCGGCCCCTTTTATTTTATTTTTGTTATTTTTTGGTAAATTTTGGGGAGTAACCCAAAAATTGGGTTATGACAATTGATTTGGCTAATTGATATGATTCATTGGTCTAACGAGTTTAACTTCCTCTTTTTTAATTCATCAATAGATATTGGATTAATTGAGAATTTAATTTTTATAAATGGTTTTGTTAGGCTTTTTTAGAGGATATTTTCTTCTAAAAAAATATCTAGGAAATGGGTTGGTGTTTGATTGTGTAATTTTTTACTCTTATTGTTATATGTCTAAGTAAGAAAAAAGCTTTTTTTAAAAAAATAAAATTATAATCGTAATCACTGTTCTGATTCAATGTTTAATGAGATCATTAATTAAGTGCAAGAAGTAGGAAGGGATGCATTTTCAAGAACACGAAACTTGGGACAATTAAGACCGAGGATTTTCGTCGACGAAATTAACAGTTTTGGATCTTAAAGTTACACAGCATAAGATCAAAGAGAGCTTAGGAGAGCAGATATTATCGTCACCTGATTGTAATAATTCGTTGTTTTTCATTTTTCTTTCATTAGTCATTGTTTAACCTCTCACTCGAATCGAAAACAAGCCAAATATATATATATATATATATATATATATATATATATATATTCTATCAAATAATCCTTGATCTGAATGGCTTGATTAAAAAATATTTCAAAATTTTTGAGCCAAATATATATATATATATTTCGAAACTTCTTCAAAGATTTGGGGATACAATTTCCCTCGAAGCACTTACTAGTTAACTAGCCCCTGGTATTGCCATGTGACAAGTGGGTTCATATAATAAAATTAAGAAGGCTAAATCTTCATGACCATAGCCACAAACCCACTCTATGAATTGTTGATTATAAAGTTCAATTAAGAAAGTAATTTACATTTTTTATTTGCGTTGACCGGAACATTTTTTATTTGTGCCTGATTGAAAGGAACAAAACAAAGATAAAAAACAAAGATCATTTTAACACTAATGATCACCGGAGTTTTTTTTTTTAAAAAAAAAAGAAGAAGTAGGAATTGGAGTTTTTTTTTAATATAATGAGCCTCCGCACATTAATGCTATTTTGGATAGTCTTCTAAATTAAAATAATATTGTTTTAGACAAAAAACAAATTGATTTATAGGATCTTCTAGGCTTAGATGTTTTATAGGGACATAGCATTGCAATGCAAGTAATTATTAAAATTCATGTACCTCTTGATTTTATTGCGTTGTTTTATATTTACACTCACACACCAGTCACCAATTGAAATTATTTTTCACAATTTATTTATATACTATGATGAATATTCTTTTAAATACTTATTCTAATATTTGAAATCTAAAATTTAAAGAAGGAAAAAACTTTCTTAATCACCCTTGTACACGTTTTGGAGTTATAGAGCACCCAATTTCTCATGCTCTGATGTGCACTAGACTAATTTTTGTTTTACACAAAAAACAAATGTTAAGAGTATAAAGATTTTTTTAGTAGTATCCTTAAATTTAATCAAGTGGTTCAATTTTAAAATCTATTAATTGTACTTCATGCCTAACTTGAGTTCTTAATTAAACCATATGAGAGCTTATACAGAGTAAATCAAATAATTTAATAGATTTAAAAATAATTTGGATGACATGATATAAATTTTCTTTTTTTGTTTCCTTAATTCCATACTTAATTATAATTTTTGTATCGTTTTTCTTATTATATTAATATCATGGTATTTTTTATTTAATTTCATCATTAATCTTTTTAGTAATATAATTAATTGTGTTCTAAATATAGCTATTTAATTTGAATTAAATAGAGATAAAAGGAAAAGTCATGCTTCATGAGAGAACATGTATGACAAAGTTTACAGTATAGTACAATTGAACATCCTCCAAAATAACTTAGATAGGCATAACTAGTAATTAATGTTTCAAATCTCAATCATTGATTTTGAATTTATAAATGACTTAAATTAGATGAGAGAGATAAAATATTAAGAAATTAAGTTATTTTAATTTTTATCATGCACTATAAACTTGATTTTAATTTTTAAAGATTTTGATAATAGTTCGGTTAATAATATATTTTAAAAAAATTCAATTTGATAAATTATTTCACATAAAATAAATAATAAAAAACCAAGGATCAAATCTGAAAAATAATTAAAAGATTACCTTAAAAATTTAAAAGACATATGCGAAAATCAAGAAGAAAAGAAAAAACAAAGAAAAAAAAAAGAAAAAAAAAGGTCCCCCAACACTAAACCTGAGACTTGATGGCCGCACGTGCTGCCACATCATTAAAGAACCCTCATGGTGATTCATGCACCACCGTAAAAAAGTAAGGTTTGATTCAAACACCACCAGAAAGTATGTAGTCATCGAAATACTTTTTGATGTTTAGCTATACTATGAAAAATAAGTTGCAAAATAACTTATTGGTTTTTTAATTTTGTTACAGGCTTATGAAAAGAACATGAATAAAATATGATAGAAGAAAAGGTTAAAGGATTATGAAATTAAAAAATATAATAATTATATAAATTATTTTAAATAAAATAAATAGCAATCAAAACAATAAGGACCAAATATAAGATATAAAAATATTGAAAGACGGTGTGAAATTGTTTTTTTTTTATATAAATTATTCCAAATACAGTAAATAAAAAAAGACCAGATCTAAGAGATAAAAAAAAGTTGAAAGAAGATAAAATTTAAAAGAAAACCTCAATTTTCTAAATTATTTCAAAAAAAATAAGACCAGATTTTAGAGATAAAAAAACCAAAAAAGGATAAACTTGACTAAAAAACAAATTATAATTTCATAAATTATCTCAAATAAAATAAATAACAATTAAAACATAAATATCAAATATATATATATAAAAAATCTAATAACATTTTATTCAAATAATATCTTCAACAAACAATATATGTTTTTTCTTGGTTAAAAAAGTGAAGTAAGGAAAAGAATGATGCTATATGTATCTGGTTGTGACATATTCTAATGCTGATTTGTCCGATTCATGATAGACAGCCTTAATTAAAAGTCTAAGGAGTTGGTCTGATGTGCAATATAATATGGTGCCTGTTAAATTTTAAAAGGATGAATCTTATGTCGTAGTGCCCCTCAAAAGGTCGATGAATAAATCTTGCATTGTTGAAGTTTTGGTGATTTTTATGTTTGTGTCTCTGTTGATTGCTGTTCATAGATGACCAAGTCTCAATTGCTATACGATGCTTTTGTTTGGATGAAAATGATATGTTGGATTCTAGATCTTACTCAGCACATTGTTTACTTGATCTGCCAATGCTTAAGATTGTATTATCTTCTGCAAGTTGCAATAGATAATATTTTTTATTCTTTCCTTGGTTTCATTGACCTGCAAACTTCAAAGTGTAACATTTTGTATCTTTTGTGCAAAGTGTAACAAAGTTAATTTCTCTCTCGATGTTCGGTAGATCATCAAGGCACCACTTTGGTGCGCATGCAGCCCTTCTTCTGCTTGAGATCCTATCCATCCACCATCGTTGCTGTGCAAGAAAGAACAACAATTACTGCGCTCCTTCTTCTTGTGGCAATATCCTTAATATTAGCTCCCCTTTTCGACTAGATACCGACCCCAGCAGCTGTGGCTACCAATTTGTTGAGCTTGCTTGTGAAGACAACGAGCGCCTAACATTACACTTGAACATGGAAAAATATTATGTTCTGGCAATCAATTACAGTAACTCCACAATTCGACTTGTGGATCCTGCTGTTCAGAAGGATGATTGCTTCTCCATCCCTCAACATTCTCTTACGAAAGAAGAGCTCTTCTATCAAGATTTTAATTATTATTATTATCATTATAAATCTTGGCCAGAGAGCTCTGTGTTAACATTTATATGTTGTGAAAATCAAATACAGAATCCTCCAGATTATATTAAGGATACTTCTTCTTGCAAAAATGGCAGTGGTACTGCATATCATTCTTCTCCCAGCTGTGTCAACATGGAAGGCCATTCGTATGTCATGGTTGATAGGCACATCCAGGATGTACCTGACTTGTGCCGTGTAAATTTGATGTATCTTGTTCCAAAAAATGTGACAAATATGTCGTATACAGATGTCCATGATATTTTGGCTGATGGGTTCGAGCTTAAATGGTCCTCTTACAAAAACACAATAATATACCGTTCGTCCTCTCTCTCTCTCAGCTGAATATTACAACTTTGTAAGATATCAACATTGTTGACCCTTCTCTTCTCTCTTGAAATGCAGCCAAAGACTTGTTAGACTTGTTTTTTGAAGGTGAGGAGGAATATTACGGTATTATATGTTCGGGCTCAATTCTACAAAAAGATGCATTTACTGGTTTCTCTCTCTCTCTCAATTATATTACTTTTTTTTAAATAATAATCAAGATTTTGCATATTTTATTTGGTGATTATAGGTATCTACTGGATATTTTGTCGAGCTATCGAGGGTGAGTTAACTTATTTTGTGTAATCATAGCATTTTTCAGAAAGAGTACTAATACTTTTATAATAAATAAATAAAAGACCCTAAAAGGTTTCAATCACATATGCTTTTATTTTGAATGAACAGGAAATCCTCATTCATATTGTGGTTCCCAGTTCGCCAGCCCTCCACTTTTACTAAGCTTTCTCATGTTGTTTCTCACACTTATCGGTGAGTATTTTACTTTGTTTTTAACAAAAATTACAGTTTAAGAAAAAATTATGGTTCATGACTTGTTTTCATTGCGGTTGTGTCCAATATGAGCTTCTACTCATTTTCATTAAATTTATTTTAATGTGGAAAATAATAAGTCCTTGAAATTTAGATATTTCTTAGGAGCCCCCCAACTATTAAATTTGTATTATTTTTGCATGTATCTAATATTCGTTCTACTTTTGTTCTCAATTATAAACAATATTGATTTTACAGCATTAGAAAGTTCTTATCATTCCCTTTATTGTTTGTTTCATAGACTTGCATGGATACTGTTTTCTTTACAATTTCATGAGGTATATATTAGAGTGTTGAAAGCCATGATGATCAATTTTTCAAATTGAAGAATTAGAATGCACCAATTAATCACACATATACACTCTCACATCAATATTTGTAAATTCTTTTAATTTTAGGTACTAGGAATTTGACATTTGGAAAAGAAAACTTTCATGGATGCCTAGTTAAACTTCAAAAAGAATGAAGCACCACGATGAAAGTCACATGACATTTTTGGAATGTTTTCTGTATTGACTTTTTCTGTAATGTCTGTATACAGTGATATATCATGTGCTATTATTCCCATGTGGGCTTCCATGTCTCCTGACTTTTCTCCTCTATAAATGGCGAAGAAGACATTTATCCATGTACGACAACATTGAAAAATTCTTGCAAAGTCACGATAATGATCTCGTGCCGATAAGGTACACTTACTCGGAGATCAAGAAGATAACAAACGGATTTAAAGACAAGTTGGGTGAAGGAGGCTTTGGCTCAGTGTACAAAGGAAAGCTTCGTAGTGGTCGTTTTGCAGCAGTTAAATTATTGAGCAATTCAAAAGCTAATGGACAAGATTTTATCAACGAAGTTGCCACTATTGGAAGAATTCACCATGTCAATGTCGTGCAACTCATAGGTTTCACCGTCGAGGGATCAAAGCGTGCTCTTATATACGAGTTCATACCTAATGGATCTCTTGAAAGGTATATTTTTTCTAGGCAAGGTAGCGTCCCACTAAGCAATGAAAAACTTTATGAGATTTCTCTTGGGGTGGCTCGTGGTATTGAATATCTACATCAAGGTTGTGATATGCAAATTTTGCATTTTGATATCAAGCCTCACAACATTCTACTTGATGAGAAATTTGTTCCGAAAATCTCAGATTTTGGACTTGCCAAATTGTACCCAACAAATAATAACACTGTGCCCCTCACTGCTGCTAGAGGGACAATTGGATACATGGCTCCTGAGCTATTTTGTAGGAATATTGGAGGTGTCTCTTACAAAGCTGACGTCTATAGTTATGGGATGTTATTGATGGAAATGGCAGGAAGAAGAAAGAACTTGAATGCATTGGCAAATCACTCAAGCCAAATTTATTTCCCTTCATGGGTTTATGACCAAGTGAGTGAAGGAAAGGATATAGAAGTACAAGAAGATGCCACAGAACATGAAAAGAAGATAACAAAAAAGATGATTATTGTAGCTTTGTGGTGCATACAATTCAAGCCTGGTGATCGTCCCTCAATGCATAAAGTTGTAGAGATGTTTGAATCAGATGTTGACTCCCTACGAATACCTCCTAAGCCTTTTCTCACCCCACATGAGGTTCAAGAAGATGATGATGATAGAGCTAATCATGCAAAGTTATCAGATCCACCAAATGATTGCATCGACTCTTCATATCAGTTTGGTCGTTAACAAGTATGGACGTGGATGTTAATTTGTATATGGTATTGTAAAAGTACTAATCATGGCTTATAGAAGTGGATCACTTTTCACTTATAAATAAAGTCTGATCATTTTTCATGTTATTGACTTCAAAGAGCTTTTTTCCACCAAAGAGACTTGGCAGAGTAGAGATAGAGCAGTGGTTTGGTTAATAGAAGTGCTTTCAATACTTTTGGTGAGTTTTTTTTATAAGCTTGTTTATCATAATTAAAGATGAGAAATAATAATTAAGCATTACAGATCTAATATGTTTGATCATGGAATATGTTTTATACTATATAAAATGTGTAGTGAAGGATATTGATTGGATAGTGAAAACCAACGATATTAAGCTTGTAAGTAGAACAATTGAAAAGAACAGGGATGTAAAATAATATTTAATTTGATATATAAACAAAAAAATTAACATTTAAGGAAAAATTAAAAAGTTTAAATAAATCCGTCAGATTACCTTTTTTTTTAATGAATGGAATGAGACAATAAA
This sequence comes from Salix viminalis, assembly GCA_029228465.1. Lineage (NCBI taxonomy): Eukaryota > Viridiplantae > Streptophyta > Magnoliopsida > Malpighiales > Salicaceae > Salix > Salix viminalis. The sequence goes on from CM055442.1 coordinate 2,361,299, forward strand.
TATTTACATTAAAATGTAAGAAACCCTTCATAAATTAAGTGGAAAACAAGTTAAGACTATATTTTAAAACTACTTCAACTTAAGAATATTTTAAAACTCCTTTAAACTAATTCAAGGTAGGAATATATTTTTAAATTAAGGGGGCAATCTGATTTTAACCTTAGGCCTGCCCCCAAGGATCCTTCATTCCTAGTTGTCTTGTTTTCATTAAGTTATTAGCTGTATCACTTGTGTTTTATCATGGCTTATAATTGTTTTTCAAAAAAATATTGGATGTATACTCTATTTGAGTTTGTAAAATAAAAAATCTAAAGTGTAAATACAAGAGTCTAGGCAAGCATCTAGTTAAATAAATCAATAATCATTTATGTAAATAGATAAAAAAAAAGTCATTAATAATAATCAAAAGAGAAATTAAAACAAATAAAACATGAATATAGATCAAGATATTTAATCACATTAAATAAGATATTCACCCGATTGTATTTATTGAACTTTTTTTATATCAATCAATAAAAAATAATTATAATACAAATACAAATAAAATAATATCTAACATATTAGATCTCTAATATTGAATTATTATTTCACATCTTAAAAGTTTTCTCTTGTTTCCTATGAAAATAATCTAAAAACACCAGAAAAATTTAATTTAAAATAATTTTTTTTTTTTTTTCAAAATCACTTTTGAAACGCAGTGCCATCAGAATCACACCAATGAAATTTATTAATTAATTAACAACAAAAAACTACTCTTCACCTACTCCTATTACACATTGTATTACAATCGTAATATACAGTTCTTACTCATAAATATATTTATAATTATATCTTCTAACAACACCTTTCCTTCTTTTTTTGGTGAATATAAATGGCTATTGGATGTCTTATGCAAGCTCGGGTAGTGAGTTACTTTATTTTTTCATCTTTTACTAATTTTGAGGAGTATTAATACACACACACACACAAAACTAATTATCACTGTATAAATATGATTTTATTTTATTTTTACTAAAGGTGGTATCTTTAGAAAAGAAGATTCTCCCTCTCTTTTTTTTATTACACTTGATATATTTTTTACTCTACATTTGGTCTATTTATATCTTCAGTCTTTTCTAATATTTGTTTTAGTTTATATATTTTTCACTCTACAATTTTTTGCTTATTTATATTTTTTTTTCTTCATTCTTTTTTAATATTTGTTTCAGTTTCTCCTTCTTTTCTATAAAATTTATTTTAAAAAAATTATTATTTACACTTGAAATATTTATCACTCTACACTTCACCTATTTATATATCTATTATTTTAATTTGCTTTTATGATATTTTTTATTTTATTTTTAAATAAAAATATTATACAAAGACTAAAGACATAGTATTTCACTATAGCAATTGCAACATTATCTCTATTTTCTTCTATGTTAAAAATAACTTGAGATCTTACATGTATTTATTAATATATATGATCTTTTTATTATATGCATGCATCAAGTTTTTTATTCACTATAATATTTTTACTTAATGTTAAAAGTTTTATTAATAACACCTACACACTCATTTTTTTGTGTTAGAAAAAAATTATTCATGCCGCGGCGAGGCGATTCGAATAGACACGTTAACAACTTTATTTTATATATATTGACATGTATGATTCTCGATTTATTTAATTAATAGCTAGTATAACTAAAAGACATGGAAAAAGCTTTCATATTATTCAAATTGCATGCATAGACTTTTTTATTTATGATAAGTTTTTGTTTTGTAGAAAGCATGGGAAATGCCTCATATAAGGTATGAACTAACAAACTTCTAAAAAAATAGAAAAACAATATCAAAGCTAACAATCTGCAGAAGAATAGTTAAACACATCAACTTTGTTTCCTCATCCACCCCAGTGGTTGAAAGCTAGAAATAAATATCTTGATTTTTATTTAATATTTTAATAAATAAATTTAGAAAACATAATCAGGTAAATATTAAATAATATTTATCTGTTGATTTTTGTTAATCTTATTCTTAGTTGTTGTTTATAATTGTTTTTATTAATTAACACATAATTTTGAAGAAAAAGATATATAAACACAAAGAAGATAGTTGCAAGATGGCACCAGACATTGAATGACACCTCATTCTTTCCTTGGTTTCTTTTCTCTTATTGACTTCAAGGAAGCCTCCTCATTGCCCACCCCAATCCCTTTTTTCTCTTCTCTATTTGCTCTCGTCCGCATCATATATGATTTTCTTAAACCACATGCACCATTCTCCATGTATATTTCAATGAGAAAGGGCCCATGATGCAGACGAGCTTGCGTATTGACCGATTCAATTCGTAGCTAGTCTGTAGACTAGTATTGCTCTCAAGACCACATTATATCTTTTGTAACAAAGCCATTATTTGATTTCCCATAATTAAAAAAGTTCAATTTCTCTCTCTCTCGATGTTCATCAGTAGAGTATCAAGGCACCGCTTTGGTGCGTATTCAGCCCTTCTTCTGCTTGAGATCCTATCCACCCACCATCGTTGCAATGCTAGAAAGATCAACAATTACTGCGCTCCTTCTTCTTGTGGCAATTTCGATCATATTAGCTACCCCTTTCGATTAAGCAACGATCCTGAAAGCTGTGGCAACAAAAACTATGAGCTTGCTTGTGAAAACAACGAGCACCTAACTCTACACTTGAACATGGTCAAGTATTATGTTCAGGCAATCAATTACAGTGACTTTTCAATTCGAATTGTGGATGCTTCTGTTCAGAAGGATGATTGCTTCTCCGTACCTCATCCACTTGGTTTTCGCCGGCTAGATTACTCGGTCAAAAGCCATTCTACGCTAGTTTTTATAACGTGTGAAAATCCAATACGGAGTCCTCTATCTAATGTAATGGATAATTCTTCTTTGCAAAAATGGAAGCAGCACTGCATATAATTCTTCTTCCTCGTCTAGCAGTATTTCATCTCCCAGCTTCATCAATATGGAAGGGTATTCCTATGTCATGGTTGGCGTTGTTTACTCGGCCGACATACCAGACTTGTGCCTTGTAAATTTAATTTATCCCGTGCCTGGATTTCTAATTCTGCCAGAAAACACGAGCAGCATGTCGTCGTATATAGATGTGCATGAGGTTTTGACATATGGGATCGAGCTTTCATGGTATTCTGCCTGCTGTGATTCTCGCAAAGCGAACCGCTGCGGTTACTTTAATAAAACCACCATGCGCACGTATTGTGGTAAGTATTCTTGTGATTATCCATACCGTATTTATTTATTTTACAGTTATAAAACTATTTAGTGTTAAAATAAGATATGACTTGTTTTCCTTGAAATGCAGTTGGAATCGTGGTCAACTGTTTTTTAAAAGGTGAGGACAAAAAAGATGCAAATCAAAATTATTTATTCATCAAAATTATGCACACTAACAGTGACTCTCCATATACAGGTATCGACTGGACAGAAAATCGAATTATGGGTGAGTAATTATATATAGCCTATTATGAAGAAAGAGTGCTAATATTTTACTAATAGAAGAGCCTGAAAATAACTTAATATATCTTCCTTAAAGTTAATATATTAATAAAATTCTGACATGATTTATTCGTTCCCACGACGAAATGCAGCAATATGGTTGAAAGTCGTATGGTTGAAAGTCAGGTATTTACAAGGTGAGGACTATTTCTGTCTTATTTATTCATAAATATATTAGTTTATTCCTAAATATATTAGTTTATTCATAAGTATATCTTCTAACAATACCTTTCCTTCTTTTTTTTTGGTGAATATAGATGGCAACGAGATGTCTTATAGAAGCAGTGAGTTACTTTATTTCTTCGTCTTGTACCACTTTTGAGAAGGAGTATTAATATATACACAACTAATTATCACTGCTGATTTTATTTTATCTTTACTTTAGCGGATATTTATAAATTGTTTTCAGAAAAAAATAAAATTGTTTTTTTTTTTAATTTTTTTATTTTCCTCATGTTTTTCTTGCAGGAACGACCATGGCTTCAAATTTATTAACCATTTTCATAAATTTGCTCATGACGCTACTACTTATGCTACTTGTCCTCATTGGTAAGTATTGTACTTTGTTCTTTTCTACTAATCGTGAAACATTAAAACTTAGATTATTTTTGCCTCAAATTAATGTATTTAATATTTTTTTCAATTATAGATAATGCAATGAAAAGAAAATCTTTTAATCATACAAATAGCCCAAGTATTTTAAGATTTTATCTAATTCATTTTATTATTTGTTTCATTATGTTTGCATTTTTATTAAAGCGTTGAAACTCGTATTATACAATTTTAAAAAATTAGAATATTCATTAATAATGTAAACAAGCATTATTACAATAGCTAAAACAGCTCGGGGCTGTTACTGTGTAATGTGAGTGATTTAACTGTGGACTGGACATTTGCAATTTATGCTTCGCACGCGTACGTTTACCTCTTCTTTTTTTTTTTCCTGCCCCTCTAAAACACTGTTCTCCTCCAGTTGACGTTTCCCTCTCTAAATTAACATGCAGCAGCTCCTTCTCACGTAGCACACCTAGCACCACCATCCTCTCCACCGTCATCTCTTCCTCACGTGAGCAACTTCTTTTTTTTCTTCCTCTCCTCCAGCTCTCTCTCTCTCTCCTCCAGTCGACGTTTTCCCTCTCTAAATTAACATGCGCAGACTTCTTCTCTCCTCCAACGACAACCGGCAGCTCACCTAGCACCACCATCCTCTCCACCGGCATCTCCTCCTCACGCGAGCAACTTCTTTTTTTTTCTTCCTCTCCTCCACTCTCTCTCTCTCCTCCGATCGACGTTTTCTCTCTAAAAACATGTAACATGCAAAGCAGCTCCTCCTCTCCTCCAACGGCAACCGGAAACTCACCTAGCACCACCGTCATCTCCTCCTTCACACAAGCCACCCGGGACGTGACTCTCCGGCAGGCGACAGACAGACCACGGCAGCTTGCATCGGCTAAAAGCAACCGGCTCCCCGACGCCTCCTTCGACCATCATAGGCCTCCGTTTCGACGCCACCACCGCGGGGAGAATCACCTCGACCTCCCCTACCCCGAGGCAGGATCGATGTAAGCTTATCTTCCCGGTCGGGTCGACCACCGCTCATCGTGGCACCATCTTCTTTCAGCTGGGGAGTGAATTAATTCACTCCCGTTGCTTTGGTCGCTAGGGTTCGTGTCCCTACTATCTGAAATGGGATGGGCAATGGTTCATCGGGGACTGGACAAATCCCAGCCCACAATTTATTATTATTATTGTTATTTTAAAAAAAGGAAAAAATATATAAAAAACAATTTTTTCAAAAAATATAAAAATATACAAACCACTTTCCATTTCGATTAAACTATTCATTTTAGGCCGGGGGAAAATTATATGTTACACATTTTATCTATTATAGTGTTACTGATTAAATATTTAAACAACTAATTACAATATTGTAAAAATCAATTAGTTTTCTACATAAAAAAAACCTAACGCAATGCGCCGACAAACATACTAATTATACGAAGCATAAAACTCATTTTTAACATATTTTATCTATTGCAATTTCAGTTATTAAACATTAAAATAACTAATTATAGGACGAAAAAAATATAAGTTTATTTCTGGAAAAAATTATTACAATATTTTTATTTATAATGTGTCGGATCTAATATTATCGAAGAAAAAAATGCAACTCATAAAAAAAAATTACTGCAAGTTATCTACAATCACAAAATATACGAACCATTTTCCATTTCGATTATACAGATTTTATCAATTATAATTTTACTAATTAAATATTATAATAATAAAATACAATACATATAAAAGCAATCAATTTTTTACATAGATAAAAAAGCCCCAGCGCATCGTGCTGGCATATCGCTAGTATAAGCTAATGGTTAACAAAATCATGGGCGAAACTAGTATGTGTATGTTCACACACCAATATTCACACCATAATGAAATAAAAAAATAGTTATGGAAATATAATAATTAAAACTATATATGTTCCTACCATGGATTATTCTTGTAATGTCTCTATACAGTGATATATCATGTGCTATTATTCTCATGTGGGCTTCCATGTCTTCTAACTTTACTCATCTATAAATGGCGAGCAAGACATTTATCCATGTACGATAACATTGAGAAATTCTTGCAAAGTCACGATAATGATCTCATGCCGATAAGGTACACTTACTCGGAGATCAAGAAGATAACCAACGGATTTAAAGACAAGTTGGGTGCAGGAGGCTTTGGCTCAATGTACAAGGGAAAGCTTTGTAGTGGTCATTTCGTAGCAGTTAAATTAGTGAGCAATTCAAAAGCCAATGGACAAGATTTTATCAACGAAGTTGCCACTATTGGAAGAATTCACCATGTTAATGTAGTGCAACTTCTAGGCTTCACTGTCGAGGGATCGAAGCAGGCTCTTATATACGAGTTCATGCCTAATGGGTCTCTTGAAAACTACATTTTTTCTAAGCAAGGTAGCGTCCCACTAAGCAATGAGAAACTTTTTGAGATTTCTCTTGGGGTGGCTCGAGGCATTGAATATCTACATCAAGGTTGTGATATGCAAATTTTGCATTTTGATATCAAGCCCCACAAAAATTTAATGTACCTGACTCGTGCAATGTAAATTATGGATACTTCATCTTGCAAAAATGGCAGTGGTACTGCATATAATTCTACTCCCAGCTGTGTCAACATGGAAGGCCATTCCTATGTCATAGTTGATGGGCTCATCAAGGATGTACCTGACTCGTGCCGTGTAAATTTAATGTATACTGTTCTAAAAAATGTGACAAATATGTCGTATACTGATGTCCATGATATTTTGGCAGATGGGTTCGAGCTTCAATGGTCCAAGGATACTTACTCAACACCATACCGTACGATTACCATATTATGCAAACCATATTTGTTTTATTTTATTGCTTTGTTTAAATCTACCTGTCAGCTTAATATCAACACTGTTGACCCTTCTATCCTCTCTTGAAATGCAGTCAGGGACTTGTTTTTTGAAGGTGATGAATATTCCGGTCTTTGATGTTGTGGCTCAATTTTACAAAAAAGATCTACCTGTCAGTTAATATTATAAGTTTGTAAAATATCAACACTGTTGACGCTTCTCTTCTCTCTTGAAATGCAGTCTTAAGGTCGCTGTTAGGAGGTGAGGAGGAATATTACGGTCTTATAATTCTACAAAAAAGATACATTTACTTTACGTATTTTCTTCGCAATTGAGGGTTTTTTTCTCTCTCTCTCCCAATTATATTACTTTTAATTAATCATCAAGATTTTGCACGTTGATTCATATTTTATTTTGCTGATTATAGGTACCTATTGGATAATTTGCCGAGCTAATAATTTGGTGAGGAGGAGGGGTGAGTTAATTTATTTTGTGCAATCATAGTATTTTACACAAAGTGTACTAATATTTTTCTAATAAAATAAATAAAAGACACTAAAAAGTTTCAATTACATATGCTTTTATTTTGAATGAATAGTAAATCATTCTTCTTTTTCTTTTGTCATTGTGTTTTCATTTGGCAGCTTCTTATTGTCCTGACTACCGGTTCACCACCGCTCCAACTGCTGCAGTTTTACTAAGCTTTCTCATGTTGTTTCTCGCCCCTATCGGTGAGTATTTTCCACATTTACTTTTATCAGCTTGCAGTAAAACAATAAATATATCAACAAAAAAAACAATTACAGCTTAAGAAATAATTATTGCTCATGACTTGTTTTCATTGCGGTTGTATCCAATATTAACTTCTACTCATTTTCATAAAATTTATTTAAATGTTGAAAATAATAAGCCCTTGAAATTTAGATATTTCTTAGGAGCCCCCCCAACTATTTCAAGTTTTGTTAAATTTGTATTATTTTTGCATCAATTAATGTATCTAATATTCTTTCTACTTTTGTTCTCAATTATAAACAATACTGATTTTAAAGCAATAGAAAGTTCTTATAATTCCCTTTATTGTTTGTTTATAGACTTGCATGGATACTGTTTTCTTTTCAATTTCATGAGGTATTTATTAGAGTGCTGAGAGCCATGAAATTAGAATTAAAATGCACAAATTAATCACACTCACACATAAAATCAATGAAATATTTGTAATTTTTTTTTATTTTTTGTACTAGGAATTTGAAATTTCAAAAAAAAAACTTTCATGGATGCCTGGTTACACTTTAAAAAGAATGAAGCACCACGATGAAAGTCACATGAAATTTTTGGAATGTTTTTTTGTATTAACTTTTTTTTGTAATGTCTCTATACAGTGATATATCATGTGCTATTATTCCCATGTGGGCTTCCATGTCTTTTGACTTTACTCATCTATAAATGGCGAAGAAGACATTTATCCATGTACGACAACATTGAGAAATTCTTGCAAAGCCACGATAATGATCTCGTGCCTATAAGGTACACTTACTCGGAGATCAAGAAGATAACAAACAGATTTAAAGACAAGTTGGGTGAAGGAGGCTTTGGTTCGGTGTACAAGGGAAAGCTTCGTAGTGGTCGTTTCGCAGCAGTTAAATTACTGGGCAACGCAAAAGCCAATGGACAAGATTTTATCAACGAAGTTGCCACTATTGGAAGAATTCACCATGTCAATGTCGTGCAACTCATAGGTTTCACCGTCGAGGGGTCGAAGCGTGCTCTTCTATACGAGTTCATGCCTAATGGGTCTCTTGAAAGGTACATTTTTTCTAGGCAAGGTAGCGTCCCACTAACCAATGAGAAACTTTATGAGATTTCTCTTGGGGTGGCTCGTGGCATTGAATATCTACATCAAGGTTGTGATATGCAAATTTTGCATTTTGATATCAAGCCCCACAACATTCTACTTGATGATAAATTTGTTCCGAAAATCTCAGATTTTGGACTTGCCAAATTGTACCCAACAAATAATAACACTATGCCCCTCACTGCTGCTAGAGGGACAATTGGATACATGGCTCCTGAGCTATTTTATAAGAATATTGGAGGTGTTTCTTACAAAGCTGACGTCTATAGTTACGGGATGTTATTAATGGATATGGTAGGAAGAAGAAAGAACTTGAATGCATTGGCAAATCATTCAAGCCAGATTTACTTCCTTTCATGGGTTTATGACCAAGTCAGTGAAGGAAAGGACATAGAAGTACAAGAAGATGGCATGGAACATGAAAAGAAGACAACAAAAAAGATGATTATTGTTGCTTTGTGGTGCATACAATTGAAGCCTAGTGATCGTCCCTCAATGCATAAAGTAATTGAGATGCTTGAATCAGATGTTGAGTCCCTGCAGATGCCTTCTAAGCCTTTTTTCACCCCACATCAGATGCAACAAGATGATGATAGAGCTAATCATGCAAAGTTATCAGATCCACCAAATGATTACATTGACTCTTCATATCAGTTTGGTCGTTGATAAGTATGAATATAGATGTTAATTTGTATATGGTATTGCAAAAGTACTAATCATGGCTTATAGAAGGGGATGATGATCCTATATTTTATTATTATTATTTCAAAAATGTCCTTTTTCCTAATAAAATGCAAAAAGTTTGTCTTTTATTTATTCTGTTTTTCAATAATAATAATAAAAATAAATTGAAACTAACATGAAATTGATAAAAGTGAATTATAAATATAAAGATTAAGCATGTTGCTTAAGAAAGACAAAGGGAGTAATTAGATGGTTATTTCGCTGCAATAATTTTGAAGAAAAAATGTATAAACACAAAGAAGATAGTTGCAAGATGGGACCAGACTGCATCGTTCTTTCCTTGGTTTCTTGTCTGCTGCACATTTGGAATGGGCCAAAGAGGAAGACGAGCTTGACTGTGCAAGTGGACGTCATCAAGAGGTCTTCCCCTTTCTTTCATTGGTGGGAAATTCCCGATTCGAATTTAATTATCAGTCAGTCCTTGACCATGCAATAATTCGAAAACTTTAATTTGTGGCCATTGATTTCCTTTCACGCAATCTCTGATTGATTTCTTTGCATTGACCGATCCAATTCGTAGCTAGTCTGTGGACGAGTAACAAAAGCCATTATTTGATTTCCCATAATTAAAAAAGATCCTGAACATTGCTCCCCTTTTCGATTAAGCAAAGATCCTGAAAGCTGTGCCGACAAATATTTGCAAACCATATTTGCTGAATTCTACAAAAAAGATACATTTACTTTAAGTATTTTCTTCGCAATTGAGGGTTTTCTCTCTATCTCAATTATATTACTTTAAGTTAGATACCTTAGGTCTGCCTCCTTGGATCTGCCATTACTAGTGGTCTTGTTTTCATTAAGTTATTAGCTATATCACTTGTGTTTTATCATGGGCTATAATTGTTTTTCAAAAAAATATTGGATGTATACTCTATTTTGATTTTGTAAAATAAAAAATCTAAAGTGTAAATACAAGAGTCTAGGCAAGCATCTAGTTAAATAAATCAATAATTATTTATGTAAATAGATAAAAAAAAATCATTAACAATAAACGAAAGATAAATTAAAACAAATAAGAGATGAATATAAATCAAGATACATGATTGTCAAATTCGTGAGTTGACTCCCAAAATCGTACGATTTTTCGAGTCAACTCATCAAACCTTGTTAACTCGGGAAAAAAAATCGATTTGGGTCAAACTCGGTCAAAATCGTAGAGGATCGTAAAATCAGACTGGATTGGTTTGATTTTACGATCCCGTCTATATACTATGCGCGCTAATTAATTTTTCAATTCTATACACCACATGCATCATTCTCCATGTAATTTCAATGAGAAAGGGGGCATGATGCAGACGAGCTTGACTTTGCAAGTGGAGTAAATCTTCAGGCAACTTCTTAATTCGTAACCATGCAAATATTTTGTGGCCACTGATTGATTTCCTTTCGTATTCAACGATCCAATTCGTAGCTAGTCTGTAGAGGAGTATTCCTCTCAAGACCACAATATATAATTTCCCATAATTAAAAAAGATAAATTTCTCTCTCGATGTTCATCAGTAGAATATCAAGGCACCGCTTTGGTGCGCATGCAGCCCTTCTTCTGCTTGGGATCCTATCCACCCACCATAGTTGCAGTGCGAGAAAGAACAACAATTACTGCGCTCCTTCTTCTTGTGGCAATTTCGATCATATTAGCTCCCCTTTACGATTAAGCAACGATCCTGAAGGCTGTGGCGACAGATTTGTTGAGCTTACATGTATTTATTAATATGTATGATCTTCTTTTTATTTTATTATATGCACGCATCAGTTTTTTTATTCAAAATAATACTTTTTACTTGATGTCAAAAAAATAAATTAATAACAACTACACACTCACTTTTTTTATTCGCAATAATACTTTTTACTTGATGTCAAAAAATACATTAATAACAGCCACACACTCACTTTTTTGATTTATTTAATTAATATCTAGTATAACTAAAAGACATGGGAAAAACTTGCATATTATTCAACATGCATGCATAGATTTTTATTTATTTATGATCAGGATTTTTTCTGTAAAAATAACATTGAAAAAGCCTCATATTCATTTATTTTTTTTACAAAAAAAAAAAAGCATTTATACAACGAGTGGCAAAATGAGGGTTTAATAGCTAGTGTAACTAAAAGCCATATGATCAGTTTAACTATTGAACCAAGTTGATATCTTATTTTAATTGTTTCGTAGTACACTTGGTCTATTCCTGGCATTGCGTAGTGGAGATTGGCAGATGATATGGACAAGACATTTTCCAGGAACATGGATTTTTTATTTTTCATTTATTTATTTATTTATTTTGGATCTTTTAGGTTTTCTTTCAATTTAATTCTTTATATTTTTATTTAATTTTATTATTTAGTTTTAAATTAATTGTGAGTTGATATTCATATTTTTATCATAAAATAAAATGAAAAAAAAATAACCTTGTGTATTTTATAACATGAGTTGCCGGGATTAAAAAGTTAACTAGGGTGAACTTGATTTCTTTCTATTGATAAACAAGTATATCAAAGCAGTGTTTTAAATTTTTAAACTTTTTCTTTCTATTGTATTCTTGTATTATTGTATTATCTAATTAAATTATAACACAATCAAAATACATGTCTTTATGAAAAAAAAAAATTGTTAATTTTTCAATTACCGAGTTAAAGCAAGGAGAGAGAAAAATTACTGAAAAAGATGAAAGATAGAGAAAATAATTGATTATCGTGATACTAGCGAGAAAATGGTCCAACTTGGTGTCAACGAGCTTCATTCTATACGAAAAGTTTGATGGTAGTGTGTTTTTCCTGAAATTATGTATACAAAAAAAGATCAAGTTTCATTTTGATTTTTTAGGTTTTTCCTTAATAAAATACCTGCAACATTGAGTTTTTTATTAACTTTGTTGGATTGATTTTAAACTGTTTTTTGTTTTTTATAATATAATTAAAATAAAAAATATATATTATTCAACCCAATAAAATCCTCAACCCAGGCCACAATCTTAGCGAGTAAACCCGGATTGATCGGGATAAATCTAATATATCATCATTTTAATGCTAGAAAAAAATGTTAGGTTAAAAAAATATACATTTTTTTAACAGTCATTCAGGTTATTTCTAAACTCGCACGTCGTGTTTTTATTTTGCATACCATGTTTATATTTCTTGATTTATTTTTATCTTCAAACCTTCCAAATCAAGCGAATCATAATTATAAAGACTTCAAGTTGAGAAATTTTGAAGTTGAACTCGCTAAACTATATTTAATGATAATTATAAAGAATTTCTCCATTTAAATTTGTTTTAACGTAACTTATAGTATAACATGAGAATTAAATATTTAAACGTAAAAGCCATGGGAATTATTTCTTAAAATCTTTTAAAATCAACAGTGTTATTTCCTTTTAAAAGATTTATTTTTGTCTATTTTATTTTTTAATATTGAAATGGTTGTAAATTGAGAATATTATTTATTTTTTATAGGGTTAATGTGGCTTGTATGTTTACCAGAGTAATCTAGGTTGCCTATATTTCAAAGTTTGGTGTAATGTATTTTTTTTAATTGAATCTCACTTCTTTTTATATATTAAAAAAAAGTTTTTAAAAAAAGTTATTTAACTTAATTTTATATAGTCAATGGATTTGTTCAATGATTTGGCTAATTGATAAGATTCGTTGGTGGATTTGTTCATTGATGTCGCAACGATGATTTTTTCGTGCTTCGCGCCCCGCCATCCCCGGATTGAGGAGACAACGACGCGCGGTGAAAAAGGCATTTGTTTTATAGGCGTAAAATTACGACTATAATTATCAAGAGTCGCCACCTAGTATTAAAATCATTAGGAACCTATTGGCAAAAAAGAGCTACAACTAGGCTCTCGAAAACATTCAAAATCTCCTCCTTTATTTTTCTACCAATGCCGGCCCCTTTTATTTTATTTTTGTTATTTTCTGGTAAATTTTGGGGAGTAACCCAAAAATTGGGTTATGACAATTGATTTGGCTAATTGATATGATTCGTTGGTCTAACGAGTTTGACTTCCTCTTTTTTAATTCATCCATAGATATTGGATTAATTGAGAATTTAATTTTTATAAATGGTTTTGTTATGCTTTTTTAGAGGATATTTTCTTCTAAAAAAATATCTAGGAAATGGGTTGGTGTTTGATTGTGTAATTTTTTATTCTTATTATTATATGGCTAAGTAAGAAAAAAAGCTTTTTAAAAATAAAATAAAATTATAATCGTAATCACTGTTCTGATTCAATGTTTAATAAGATCATTAATTAAGTGCAAGAAGTAGGAAGGGATGCATTTTCAAGAACACGAAACTTGGGACAATTAAGACCGAGGATTGTCGTCGACGAAATTAACAGTTTTGGATCTTAATGTTACACAGCATAAGATCAAAGAGAGAGCTTAGGAGAGCAGATATCATCGTCACCTGATTGTAATAATTCGTTGTTTTTCATTTTTCTTCATTAGTCGTTGTTTAAGCTCTCACTAGAATCGAAAACAAGCCAAATATATATATATTCTATCAAATAATCCTTGATCTGAATGGCTTGATTAAAAAATATTTCAAAATTTTTGAACCAAATATATATATATATATATATTTCAAAACTTCTTCAAAGATTTGGGGATACAATTTACCTCGAAGCACTTCCTAGTTAATTAGCCCCTGGTATTGCCATGCGACAAGTAGGTTCATATAATAAAATTAAGAAGGCTAAATCTTCATGACCATAGCCACAAACCCACTCTATTAATTGTTGATTATAAAGTTCAATTAAGAAAGTAATTTACATTTTTTATTTGCGTTGACCGGAACATTTTTTATTTGTGCCTGATTGAAAGCAACAAAACAAAGATAAAAAACAAAGATCATTTTAACACTAATGATCACCGGAGAGCTGTTTCTGATAAAAAAAAAAAAGAAGAAGAAGAAGTAGGAATTGGAGTTTTTTTTAATATAATGAGCCTCCGCACATTAATGCTATTTTGGATAGTCTTCTAAATTAAAATAATATTGTTTTAGACAAAAAACAAATTGATTTATAGGATCTTCTAGGCTTAGATGTTTTATAGGGACATAGCATTGCAATGCAAGTAATTATTAAAATTCATGTACCTCTTGATTTTATTGCGTTGTTTTATATTTACACTCACACACCAGTCACCAATTGAAATTATTTTTCACAATTTATTTATATACTATGATGAATATTCTTTTAAATACTTATTCTAATATTTGAAATCTAAAATTTAAAGAAGGAAAAAACTTTCTTAATCACCCTTGTACACGTTTTGGAGTTATAGAGCACCCAATTTCTCATGCTCTGCTGTGCACTAGACTAATTTTTGTTTTACACAAAAAACAAATGTTAAGAGTATAAAGATTTTTTTAGTAGTATCATTAAATTTAATCAAGTGGTTCAATTTTAAAATTTATTAATTGTACTTCATGCCTAACTTGAGTTTCTAATTAAACCATATGAGAGCTTATACAGGGTAAATCAAATAATTTAATAGATTTAAAAATAATTTGGATGACATGATATAAATTTTCTTTTTTTGTTTCCTTAATTCCATACTTAATTATAATTTTTGTATCGTTTTTCTTATTATATTAATATCATGGTATTTTTTTATTTAATTTCATCATTAATCTTTTTAGTAATATAATTAATTATGTTCTAAATATAGCTATTTAATTTGAATTAAATAGAGATAAAAGGACAAGTCATGCTTCATGAGAGAACATGTATGACAAAGTTTACAGTATAGTACAATTGAACTATCCTACAAAATAACTTAGATGGGCATAACTAGTAATTAATGTTTCAAATCTCAATCATTGATTTTGAATTTATAAATGATTTAAATTAGATGAGAGAGATAAAATATTAAGAAATTAAGTTATTTTAATTTTTATCATGCACTATAAACTTGATTTTAATTTTTAAAGATTTTGATAATAGTTCGGTTAATAATATATTTAAAAAAAATTCAATTTGATAAATTATTTCACATAAAATAAATAATAAAAAACCTAGGATCAAATCTGAAAAATAATTAAAATATTACCTTAAAAATTTAAAACACATATGCGAAAATCAAGAAGAAAAGAAAAAACAAAGAAAAAAAAAAGAAAAGAAAAGGTCCCCCAACACTAAACCTGAGACTTGATGGCCGCACGTGCTGCCACATCATTAAAGAACACTCATGGTGATTCATGCACCACCATAAAAAAAGTAAGGTTTGATTCAAACACCACCATAAAGTATTATCGTCGACGAAATTAACAGTTTTGGAGCTTAATATTACACAGCACAAGATCAAAGAGAGAGCTAAGGAGGGCAGATAACAACGTCACCTGATTGTAATAATTCGCTTTTTGTATTTGCTCTCACTCGAATATAAAATTTTATATTCTTTCCTTGGTTTCATTGACCTGGAAACTTCAAGGAAGCCTCCTCATTCCGCAACCCCCCATTTTGTATCTTTTGTGCAAACTGTAACAAAACCATCATTTGATTTCCCATAATCAAAAAAGTTAAATTTCTCTCTCTCTCGATGTTCATCAGTAGAATATCAAGGCACCGCTTTGGTGCGTATGCAGCCCTTCTTCTGCTTGAGATCCTATCCACCCACCATCGTTGCAGTGCTAGAAAGAGCAGCAATCACTGCGCTCCTTCTTCTTGTGGCAATATCCTTAATATTAGCTCCCCTTTCCGATTAAGCAACGATCCTGAAAGCTGTGGCGACAAAAACTATGAGCTTGCCTGTGAAAACGACGTGCGCCTAACATTACAATTGAACATGGAGAAATATCATGTTCAGGCAATCAATTACAGCGACTCCACAATTCGACTTGTGGATCCTGCTGTTCATAAGGATGATTGCTTCTCCATCCCTCATCATTCTCTTATAGATTCCAATTTTAATAATTATCATTATCATTATAACTATTGGCCAGAATATTCTGTGCTAACTTTTATATGTTGCCAAAATGAAATACATCATCCTCCAGATTATATTATGGATACTTCTTCTTGCAAAAATGGCAGTGGTACTGCACATAATTCTTCTCCCGGCTGTGTCAACATGGAAGGTCATTCCTATGTCATGGTTGATGGGGAGATCAAGGATGTACCTGACTTGTGCAGTGTAAATTTGATGTATGCTGTTCAGAAAAATGTGACAAATATGTCGTATACAGATGTCCATGATATTTTGGCAGATGGGTTCGAGCTTCAATGGTTCAATCAAACTTCAAAACTATACCGTACGATTACCATATTATGCAAACCATATTTGTTTTATTTTATTGCTTTGTTTAAATCTACCTGTCAGTTTTCCAGAAATATTCAGATGTACGCCCTCTCTCTCTCTCTCTCAGCTTACCGTATACAGATTTCCAGTATATTTGCTTTATTGTATTGAAAATATGGTTTCCGTTTATGTGTTAAGGGTTTTAATCCACCTGTCAGCTTAATATTACAATTTTGTATAATATCAACACTGCTGACCCTTCTCTTCTCTCTGGAAATGCAG
This sequence comes from Salix viminalis, assembly GCA_029228465.1. Lineage (NCBI taxonomy): Eukaryota > Viridiplantae > Streptophyta > Magnoliopsida > Malpighiales > Salicaceae > Salix > Salix viminalis. Next base: position 2,378,343 of record CM055442.1, read on the forward strand.
TAAGCTTGCTCGGTCATTTTTTTGAAGGTGAGGAGGAATATTACGGTCTTATATGATCGGTCATTTACTTTACGCATTGTCTTCGCAATTTTATGACCTTTTTTTTAATTAACCATCAAGATTTTGCACGCTGATTCATATTTTATTTTGGTGATTACAGGTATCATCTGGATAGCTTGTCGAAATAGGGGGGGTGAGTTAATTTATTTTGTGCAATTATAGCATTTTACAGACAGAGTACTAATATTTTTCTAATAAAATAAATAAAAAACCCTAAAAAGTTTCAATCCATATGCTTTTTTATTTTGAATGGATAGTAAATCATTCATCCTTTTCTTATTCTTTTCTGTCATTGTGTTTCTATTTGGCAGCTTTTTTCAATCCATATGCTTTTTTTTTTTTTGTAATTGTGCTTTTATTTGGCAGTTTCTTTATTTTGTCGTGATATCCAGTTCACCACGCCTATAGTTTTACTAAGCTTGTTTCTCACCCTTATCGGTGAGTATTTTACTTTGGTTTTATCAGCTTATAGTGAAACAATAAATATATCAGCATACAACAATTCCAAGTTAGTAAATAATTATTGCTCATGACTTGTTTTCATTGCGGTTGTATCCAATATTATCTTCTACTTATTTTCATTAAATTTATTTAAATGTGGAAAATAATAAGTCCTTGAAATTTAGATATTTCTTAGGAGCCCCCCAACTATTTCAAGTTTTCACTTTATGTTAAATTTGTATTATTTTTGCATCAATTAATGTATCTAATATTCTTTCTACTTTTGTTCTAAATTATAAACAATATTGATTTAAAGCATTAGAAAGTTCTTATCATTCCCTTTATTGTTTGTTTCATAGACATGCACGGGCACTCTTTTCTTTTCAATTTCATCAGGTATTTATTAGAGTGTTGAGAGCCATGATCGATTTTTGAGATCAAAGAATTAGAATGCAAAAATTAATCACACTTGCACATAAAATCAATGAACTATTTGCAAATAATTTTAATTTCTGGTATTAGGAATTTGACATTTGCAAAAAAATCTTTCATGGATGGGTTAAACTTCAAAAAGAAGAAAAACACCACGATGAAAGTCACATGAAATTTTTGGAATATTTTTTGTATTGACATTTTTTTTGTAATGTCTCTATACAGTGATATATCATGTGCTATTATTCCAATGTGGGCTTCCATGTCTTCTGACTTTACACATTTATAATTGGCGAAGAAGACATTTATCCATGTACGACAACATTGAAAAATTCTTGCAAAGTCACGATAATGATCTCGTGCCGATAAGATACACTTACTCGGAGATCAAGAAGATAACAAACGGATTTAAAGACAAGTTGGGTGAAGGAGGCTTTGGCTCGGTGTACAAGGGAAAGCTTCGTAGTGGTCGTTTTGCAGCAGTTAAATTATTGAGCAACGCAAAAGCCAATGGACAAGATTTTATCAACGAAGTTGCCACTATTGGAAGAATTCACCATGTCAATGTCGTGCAACTCATAGGTTTCACTGTCGAGGGATTGAAGCGTGCTCTTATATACGAGTTCATGCCTAATGGATCTCTTGAAAGGTACATTTTTTCTAGGCAAGGTAGCGTCCCACTAAGCAATGAGAAACTTTATGAGATTTCTCTTGGGGTGGCTCGTGGCATTGAATATCTACATCAAGGTTGTGATATGCAAATTTTGCATTTTGATATCAAGCCGCACAACATTCTACTTGATGAGAAATTTGTTCCGAAAATCTCAGATTTTGGACTTGCCAAATTGTACCCAACAAATAATAACACTGTGCCCCTTACTACTGCTAGAGGGACAATTGGATACATGGCTCCTGAGCTATTTTATAAGAATATTGGAGGTGTCTCTTACAAAGCTGACGTCTATAGTTACGGGATGTTATTAATGGAAATGGTAGGAAGAAGAAAGAACTTGAATGCATTGGCCAATCATTCAAGCCAAATTTACTTCCCTTCATGGGTTTATGACCAAGTCAGTTAAGGAAATGACATAGAAGTACAAGAAGATGCCACCGAACATGAAATGAAGACAACAGAAAAGATGATTATTGTAGCTTTGTGGTGCATACAATTGAAGCCTGGTGATCGTCCCTCAATGCATAAAGTTGTAGAGATGCTTGAATCAGATGTTGAGTTCCTACAAATGCCTCCTAAGCCTTTTTTCACCCCGTATCAGGTTGAAGAAGATGATAATGATAGAGCTAATCTTGCAAAGTTATCAAATCCACCAAATGATTGCATTGACTCTTCATATCAGTTTGGTCGTTAATAAGTATGAATATAGATGTTAATTTGTATATGGAATTGCAAAAGTACTAATCATGGCTTATAGAAGTGGATGATGTTCTTATATTTTATTATTATTATTTCAAAAATGTCCTTTTTCCTAATAAAATTGCAAAAAGGTTTGTCATTTATTTATTCTGAAATTGAAACTAACATGAAATTGATAAAAGTGAATTATAAATATAAAGATTAAGCATGTTGCTTAAGAAAGACAAAGGGAGTAATTAGATGGTTATTTCGCTGCAATAATTTTGAAGAAAAAGTTGTATAAACACAAAGAAGATAGTTGCAAGAAAGAAGATAGTTGCAAGATGGGACCAGACTGCATCGTTCTTTCCTTGGTTTCTTGTCTGCTTCACATTTGGAATGGGCCAAAGAGGAAGACGAGCTTGACTGTGCAAGTGGAGGCCATCAAGAGGTCTTCCCCTTTCTTTCATTGGTGGGAAATTCCCGATTCAATGTTTAATGAGATTATTAATCAAGTACAGGAAGTAACAAGGGAGGCATTTTCAAGAAGAGGAAGCTTGGAACAATTAAGAACGAGGATTTTGGTCGACGAAATTAAAAGTTTTGGAGCTAAATATATGCTGTCATTGTTGGAATAAACATCATCACTGTCAAAAACAACTTCTTGTCATTGTTGCTCGAGATTAAATATGGAATAAACAGCAATATGACGACACGCATTCCCACCACAAACATCCCTGGAAGATTGAGTCACTACAAGAAAATGACCCTGTTTGCAACGGAGGCATCCGTTGCAAACAATGAAGGAAGTCGTTGCTAATATTAATTAGCAACGACTTTTGCAAGGGAAGCCATTCATTGCAAAGAGGCCCTTTCAAATTTTACTTGCAACGGATTATCCGTTGCAAGTGAAATTTCAACGGCTTTGCAACGGAACATCCGTTGAAATTGCAACGGATGTTCCGTTGCAATATCAAGCTTTGCAAAGGCTGTTCCGTTGCTAATGGCAACGGAAATGCCGTTGCATAGCTGATGCAAATTAAGTAATTGCAATAGCAGTTGCAACGGATTTTCCGTTGCAACTGCTAATTAATTTTTGAAATCCAATTGAAATATATTTATTTTTTAATTAATTATGAATAAATATTTTCATAAATATTATTGATATATTATTAATATTGAGAACTAAATAAATATAGTTGAAATAAAAATTTCATAAATTAAAATTTATAATACAACAGAGATTCGGTTACATTTACATGTAGAAGTAAATCAACATGGAATAAAAAAATACATATTTTGAAGTGTTTAAAAAAATACGCCACTGTTTTCGATCCTCTTTGGTCTACATGGGCAGTTCCATTTTCTCAATCCTTCGATTAGTTGTTGCTATCTTCTTCTCTTTTCTGAAAATCAATTCCAAGAATCAATATGAACCATCAAATATACACAAAATACCCAAGCAGAAGGGCAAAAGTTATATTACGCTCAGAGTCAAGCTCCTCTTTTGCTTTCCATCCGCGATCCTTCGATGGGGGGCTTCCCCTTTTTTTGGATTGGATTTGCAACAAATATGCAGAGAGGAGATGACTGCAATTAATATAAACAACATGAATATTCATAAACAGAAAAAATACAAAAGAATAATTTGAATAAAAGAGAGAGACACGAGATTGTAATACATTGATTGTTTTCCTGAAATTATTTGGCTTCCTCGAATGGGTCCTCTGCTAGGAAGATCTTCAGAAAAAATTCAGATCTTAAATTTGCATGTCTTAGTTCTTTCCAGATCCACGTAAGAAGTTTACCTACTTTTTATTTACTAAAGCATCACATGCAAATGTGTATTGTATAATTGAAGCAACAAACCAATCAAAAAAAAGAAGAAGACATAGTTCAAATTGATATAGCAAAACTGATATTTTTTTACTTGGTCTTCATGGTTTATACTGAAGCTAGCCATTCACAATGGTTGACAGCTAAAAGTAAAATGAAACTGAAATAGGATGACAGAGAACTGGAAAGAGGTGATGGAAATACAGCTTCAACCAGTTATAGCAGCTACTTATTTAACCCGTAACTTCTAATTGGTGATACCAAAACACAAATATTCTGATGATAAAGGATATGAAGTTTCAAAAGCTAAATCCATCTAAATCAGATGACCATGAAATTCTTAAATGCTTGAACCCTAAAAGGCAATCCTTCATACAAAATTTAACTTCCTGAAAAACATATGAAGAAAAACAAATTTAACTTCATACAAAATTCTTAAATTCTTGAACCCTAAAAGGAACAGTTAAGAATGCTTCCAAGTGACAGTAATCCTATTTTACATTCCTTTGAGTAGTCTCTATGTTTTCCACTTTTAAGATGTATGGATCGGTCTTTGTTATCAGGGGCATAAACTACCTTCATGAATGTAAACCAGATCCGATCATCCATTGCGATCGATTTAAAGCCAAAGTAAGACAGCAAATGCAGAAGTTAATCTGTTGTGTAAATTGAAAATTGATTTGTGCTATCTAAGATGTACTGTTCTGTAATATTGGAAATTTCGGTAAGGTGCCAGAAATATTTAGCTGGATAATGGTGGTCTATTGAAGATAGCTGGATTTGGTTTGATAAGGCTGTCAAACATTTCACCTGACAGAGCAAATTAGCACCAGGGACTCTTATTGACCATTCAAGTAAGTCTTTTTTGCACTTTTACACTGCTATCCTGCTTCCTTTTAAGAGCTCAGAACTCTTCATCTAATCTTGAGTGAATAACTTTAAAGGGATTACTGCAATGTATTCTTGACTTGAATTTAAGTGATGCTATTGCTTTCCAGATGTATACATGGCACCTGAGATTTATAACGATGAAATATTTGATCGAAGCGCTGACGCATACTCTTTTGGAAGCTGGTTGTACTTTCCTGTTTCCTTCATATGTATTACTTCAGAATTTGAGTACTGAGTGGGATGTTTCTTCTGTTTGAGCTTAGATGCTCGAGGGAGTGCAGCCTTTCCATCCCAAAACTCCTGAAGAGGTCGTGAAGTTGATGTGCTTAGAGAAAAAAGAGACCGCAATTCAAGATCAAAGTAAGAAGTTACCCTCCAGATTTAAGAGAGTAAGTTTGGATTCTGTCTCCAGTTTCTTTAGCATATTGAATAAGAAGTTGTCCCAGAATTAAGAATGGCACACTGAATGGGAACCATCTTGATGTTCATGCGAGGTTGATTGATGAATGTTGGCATTCGAACTCGTTGTCGGGACCGACCTTTTCCGAGATCATCACAAAACTGGATAGGATTTGTAGCAACTGCTCAAAACAAGGATGGTGGAAAGACACTTTTAAGCTCCCATGGTATGGATCTCTTGCCCAGTATCTCTGAAGCAGCAACACTGCTGTGATTCAATCTTTAATGAGGTTATTAATTAAATGCAGGAAGTAACAAGGGAGGCATTTTCAAGAAGAGGAAGCTTGGAACAATTAAGACCGAGGATTTTGGTCGACGAAATTAACAGTTTTGGAGCTTAAATGTTACACAGCATCAGATCAAAATGAGCTTAAATGTTACAGCAGCAATATATGCTGCCATTGCTGGAATGAACATCATCACTGTCAAACAAAACTTCTTGTCATTGTTGCTCGAGCTTAAATATGGAATAAACAGCAATATATCGACACGCATTCCCACCACAAGCATCCCTGGAAGATTGAGTGTTATATACTAGTCTCTCATTTTATTTGTACTCCTTAATTAATCCTATAGCATTTGAAATCATTAAATAGTCCCTAGACTAGCGATGATGATCCTTTATTTTAGTATTTTTTATTTCAAAAATGTCATTTTTCCTAATAAAATTGCAAAAAGATTAAGCATGTTGTTTTAGAAAGACAAAGGCAGTAATTAGATAGTTATTTCGCTGCAATAATTTTGATTGACCTGGAAACTTCAAGCAAGCCTCCTCCATTTTCTCTTCTCTGCCTGCATCACATTTAGAAATTTCAAGTTGATGTGCTTAGAGAAAAAGACACCGGAATTCAAGATCAAAGTAAGAAAGATACCCTCCAGATTTAAGAGAGTAAGTTTTGATTCTGTCTTCAGTTTCTTTAGCATATTGAGTAGGAAGTTGTCCCAGAATTAAGAATGGCACACTGAATGGGAACCATCATGATCTTCATGCAGGTTGATTGATGAATGTTGGCATTCGAACTCGCTGTCGAACCAACCTTTTCCCGAGATCATCACAAGACTGGATAGGATTTGTAGCAACTGCCAAAACAAGGATGGTGGAAAGACACTTTTAAGCTCCCATGGTATGGATCTCTTGGCCAGTATCTCTGAAGCAAAGCAACATCGCCTCGATTCAATGTTTAATGAGATTATTAATCAAGTGCGGGGAAGTAACAAGGGAGGCATTTTGAAGAAGAGGAAGCTTAAATGTTACACGACGATCGGATCAAAATGAGCTTAATGTTACAGCGAGCAATATATGCTCGCTTTTAATTGTTGGAATGAACATCATCAACGGCTAAGCAAAACTTCTTGTCATTGTTGCTCCAGATTAAATATGGAATAAACAGATAATATGACGACACGCATACATCCCCTCGAAAATTGAGTGTTATATCCTAGTCTCTAATTTTATTTGTACTCCTTAATTAATCCTATAGCATTTGAAATCATTAAATAGTCCCTGGACGAGCGATGATTATCCTTTATTTTAGTAATTATTATTTCAAAAATGTCTTCCTTTTTCCTAATAAAATTGCAAAAAGATTAAGCATGCTGAAACTAATATGAAATTGATAAAAATGAATTATAAATATAAAGATCAAGCATTTAAAGCAAGCCTGCCCATTCCCCGCCCCCCATTTTCTCTTCTCTGTTTGGTCTCGTCTGCATCACATTTGGAAGGCTTGACTGTGCAAGTGGAGGCCATCAAGAGGTCTTCCCCTTTCTTTCATTGGTGGGAAATTCCTGATTCGAGTTTAAATATCGAAATGGATAAAAAAAGGAGAGGATTAAGTGATAAATCATTTGTGATTTTCTTACACCACATGCATCATTCTCCATGAGAAATGGCCCATGATGCAGACGAGCTTGACTTTGCAAGTGGAGGCCATCAACAGGTCTTCCCCTTCTTTCATTGGTGGCCGGGGAGTAATCTTCATGCAAATATTTTGTGGCCACTGATTGATTTCCTTTCGTATTGATCGATCCAATTCGTAGCAAAGCCATTATTTGATTTTCCATAATTAAAAAAGTTAAATTTCTCTCTCGATGTTCATCAGTAGAATATCAAGGCACCGCTTTGGTGCCTATGCAGCCCTTCTTCTGCTTCAGATCCTATCCACCCACCATCGTTGCAGTGCTAGAAAGAGCAGCAATCACTGCGCTCCTTCTTCTTGTGGCAATTTCGATCATGTTAGCTACCCTTTTCGACTAAATACCGACCCCAACAGCTGTGGCAACAAAAACTATGAGCTTGCTTGTGAAGACAACGTGCGCCTAACATTACACTTGAACATGGTAAAATATTATGTTGAGGCAATCAATTACAGTGACTCCACAATTCGACTTGTGGATGCTGTTGTTCAGAAGGATGATTGCTTCTCCATCCCTCATCATTCTCTTACAGAAGAAGTGCTCTCCTCTCCGTTCTATTTTAATTATTATCGTTATCATTATCATTATAAATATTGGTCAGAGAGTTCTTTGTTAGCTTTTATATGTTGCGAAAATGAAATACTGAATCCTCCAGATTATATTAAGGATACTTCTTCTTGCAAAAATGGCAGTGGTACTGCATATAATTCTTCTCCCAGCTGTGTCAACATGGAAGGCCATTCCTATGTCATGGTTGATGGGCTCATCAAGGATGTACCTGACTCATGCCGTGTAAATTTGATGTATACTGTTCAGAAAAATGTGAGAAATATGTCGTATACAGATGTCCATGATATTATGGCGGATGGGTTCGAGCTTGATTGGTACGCTGATACAGGATTATCCTGTATGTCCTCGCTCTCTCTCTCTCAGCTTACCTCAAGTATATTTGCTTTATTTTATTGAAAATATGGTTTCCGTTTATGTGTTAAGGGTTTAAATCTACTTGTCAGCTTAATATTACAATTTTGTATAATATCAACACTGCTGACCCTTCTCTTCTCTCTTGAAATGCAATAACCTTGCTCGGTCATTTTTTTGAAGGTGAGGAGGAATATTACGGTCTTATATTATCGGTCATTTACTTGACGCATTGTCTTCGCAATTTTATGACCTTTTTTTTTAATTAACTATCAAGATTTTGCACGCTGATTCATATTTTATTTTGGTGATTACAGGTATCATCTGGATAACTTGTCGAACTAGGGGGGGTGAGTTAATTTATTTTGTGTAATTATAGCATTTTACAGAAAGAGTACTAATATTTTTCTAATAAAATAAATAAAAAACCCTAAAAAGTTTCAATCCATATGCTTTTTTATTTTGAATGGATAGTAAATCATTCATCCTTTTCTTATTCTTTTCTGTCATTGTGTTTCTATTTGGCAGCTTTTTTCAATCCATATGCTTTTTTTTTGTAATTGTGTTTTTATTTGGCAGCTTCTTCATTTTGTCGTGATATCCAGTTCACCACCCCTCCAGTTTTACGAAGCTTTCTCATGTTGTTTCTCGCTATGACAATGAGTATTTTACTTTGCTTTAATCATCTTATAGTGAAACAATAAATATATCAGCATACAACAATTACAACTTAAGAAATAATTATTGCTCATGACTTGTTTTCATTGCGGTTGTATCCAATATGAGCTTCTACTCATTTTCATAAAATTTATTTATATGTGGAAAATAATAAGTCCTTGAAATTTAGATATTTCTTTGGAGCCCCCCAACTATTTCAAGTTTTGTTAAATTTGTATTATTTTTGCATCAATTAATGTATCTAATATTCTTTCTACTTTTGTTCTAAATTATAAACAATATTGATTTTAAAGCATTAGAAAGTTCTTATCATTCCCTTTATTATTTGTTTCATAGACTTGCATGGATATTGTTTTCTTTCCAATTTCATGAGGTATTTATTAGAGTGTTGAGAGCCATGATGATTAGTTTTTGAGATCAAAGAATTAGAATGCACAAATTAATCACACTCGCACATAAAATCAATGAAATATTTGTAAATTATTTTTATTTTTGGTACTAGGAATTTGAAATTTCAAAAAAAAAAAAAACTTTCATGGATGCCTGGTTAAACTTTAAAAAGAATGAAGCACCACGATGAAAGTCACATGAAATTTTTGGAATGTTTTTTTGTATTAACTTTTTTTTGTAATGTCTCTATACAGTGATATATCATGTGCTATTATTCCCATGTGGGCTTCCATGTCTTTTGACTTTACTCATCTATAAATGGCGAAGAAGACATTTATCCATGTACGACAACATTGAAATTTTTTTGCAAAGTCACGATAATGATCTCGTGCCGATAAGGTACACTTACTCGGAGATTAAAAAGATAACCAATGGATTTAAAGATAAGTTGGCTGAAGGAGGCTTTGGCTCGGTGTACAAGGGAAAGCTTCGTAGTGGTCGTTTCGCAGCAGTTAAATTATTGGGAAATTCAAAAGCCAATGGACAAGATTTTATCAATGAAGTTGCCACTATTGGAAGAATTCACCATGTAAATGTTGTGCAACTTCTAGGCTTCACTGTCGAGGGATTGAAGCGTGCCCTTATATACGAGTTCATGCCTAATGGGTCTCTTGAAAGGTATATTTTTTTTAGGCAAGGTAGCATTCCACTAAGCAATGAGAAACTTTATGATATTTCTCTTGGGGTATCTCGAGGCATTGAATATCTACATCAAGGTTGTGATATGCAAATTTTGCATTTTGATATCAAGCCGCACAACATTCTACTTGATGAGAAATTTGTTCCGAAAATCTCAGATTTTGGACTTCCCAAATTGTACCCAACAAATAATAACACTGTGCCCCTCACTGCTGCTAGAGGGACAATTGGATACATGGCTCCTGAGCTATTTTATAAGAATATTGGAGGTGTCTCTTACAAAGCTGACGTCTATAGTTACGGGATGTTATTGATGGAAATGGTAGGAAGAAGAAAGAACTTGAATGCATTGGCAAATCATTCAAGCCAGATTTACTTCCCTTCATGGGTTTATGACCAAGTCAGTGAAGGAAAGGACATAGAAGTACAAGAAGATGCCATGGAACATGAAAAGAAAACAACAAAAAGGATGATTATTGTTGCTTTGTGGTGCATACAATTGAAGCCTAGTGATCGTCCCTCAATGCATAAAGTTATAGAGATGCTTGAATCAGATATTGAGTCCCTGCGAATGCCTCCTAAGCCTTTTGTCACCCCACATCAGGTGCAAGAAGATGATGGTAGAGCTAATCATGCAAAGTTATCAGATCCACCAAATGATTGCATTGACTCTTCATATCAGTTTGGTCGTTAATAAGTATGAATATAGATGTTAATTTGTATATGGAATTGCAAAAGTACTAATCATGGCTTATAGAAGTGGATGATGATCCTATATTTTATTATTATTATTTCAAAAATGTCCTTTTTCCTAATAAAATTGCAAAAAGGTTTGTCTTTTATTTATTCTGTTTTTCAATAATAATAATAAAAATTAATTGAAACTAACATGAAATTGATAAAAGTGAATTATAAATATAAAGATTAAGCATGTTGCTTAAGAAAGACAAAGAAGATAATTAGATAGTTATTTGGCTGCAATAATTTTGAAGAAAAAGATGTATGAACACAAAGAAGATAGTTGCAAGATGGGACCAGACTGCATCATTCTTTCCTTGGTTTCTTGTCTGCTTCACATTTGGAATGGGCCAAAGAGGAAGACGAGCTTGACTGTGCAAGTGAAGGCCATCAAGAGGTCTTCCCCTTTCTTTCATTGGTGGGAACTTCCTGATTCGAATTTAATTATCAGTCAGTCCTTGACCATGCAATAATTCGAAAACTTTAATTTGTGCCTAGTATCTCTCGAGGCGAAACATATACTCGCCCTACTGACCATCGTGGTTTTACCTCACTCGCTCGATTCAATGTTTAATGAGGTTATTAATCAAGTGCAGGAACTGTTGAAATTGTATGAATTGATTGTTGAATTGTGTGGTTTGTTTGCAGGTTGATATGCTGGAAATTGAGATGAACAAGCTTTGAGAGCTGGAGAGAAAAGATTTGCAGAGTAAGTGTTTCTGCTTTTCTATATTTCAATATTGCATATATTTTGTTTGACAAATTGCCTATTTATATAGTTTAGGCAACACACATTACACATGATCTGAAATCACTTAGAGAGTCAAGTTAATCTTCTCTTCTAAGTTGAAGTTAGTTACAACAGAATTAACAAATAATTAATGACAGCTCTGCCTATGCATACACTGTCTCTTCTTCTCCTCTGTGTTGACAACCTGTCTTCTACCAGTTTGGGTGATTCAGTAAGTGGCTTCTTGTTCAATAGCCTCTCCTAAGCTACTTACTGGCTTCACCCCTAGTTTAAACCTTAATTGGTTAAACCTTTTCTTAGGCAATGCCTTAGTAAAAATATCTGCAAGTTGATCCTCATTGCTGCAAAACTTCACGCTAATCTTTCCCCCCTGCAGTGCTTCTCTTATGAAATGAAACCTCATGTTAATGTGCCTAGTCTTTTGATGAAAGACTGGGTTCTTTGCCATGGAAATGGCAGACATGTTGTCACAAAACAGAGGTGTTGCCTCTGTTTGCATCTCCCCGAAATCATCAAGCACAAACCTCAGCCAAATGGCTTGAGTTGTTGCTTCAGAAGCTGAAATATATTCAGCTTCTGCTGTGGATAAAGCTACTGTATTTATTTCATAGAAGCCCATGAAAAAACTCCACTTCCAAAGCTAAATGTATAGCCTGAAGTGCTTCGGCTGTCATCTTCACTCCCAGCCCAGTCTGCATCACAAAATCCAACCAATGTTGATGACTTATTTCGAGCATATTCAATTCCATAATGTAGAGTTCCTTGCACATATCTTATAACTCTTTTAGCAACCAGTGTTTTACCTCACTGTTCTGATTCAATGTTTAATGAGATTATTACTTCATATGTATTACTTCAGAATTTGAGTGCTGAGTGGGACGTTTCTTCTGTTTGAGCTTAGATGCTTGAGGGAGTGCAGCCTTTCCATCCCAAAACTCCTGAAGAGGCTGTGAAGTTGATGTGCTTAGAGAAAAAGAGACCGCAATTCAAGATCAAAGCAAGAAGTTACCCTCCAGATTTAAGAGATAAGTTTTGATTATGTCTTCAGTTTCTTAAGCATATTGAATAGGACGTTGTCCCAGAATTAAGAATGGCACACTGAATGGGAACCATCTTGATGTTCATGCAGAGTTGATTGATGAATGTTGGCATTCGGAACTCGTTGTCGAACTCAACCTTTTCCGAGATCATCACAAGATCGGATAAGATTTGTAGCAACCGCTCTAAACAAGGATGGTGGAAAGACACTTTTAAGCTCCCATGGTATGGATCTCTTGCCCAAGATCTCTCAAGCAAAGCAACATCGCTGCGGATTCATCGCTTTAATGAGGTTATTAATTAAATGCGTGAAGTAACAAGGGAGGCATTTTCAAGAAGAGGAAGCTTGGAACAATTAAGACCGAGGATTTTGGTCGATTTTGAAATTAATAGTTTTGGAGCTTAAATGTTACACAAAGATCGGATCAAAATGAGCTTAAATGTTACAGAGAAGAATATATGCTGCCATTGCTGGAATGAACATCATCACTGTCAAACAAAACTTCTTGTCATTGTTGCTCGAGATTAAATATGGAATAAACAGCAATATATCGACACGCATTCCCACCACAAGCATCCCTGGAAGATTGAGTGTTATATACTAGTCTCTCATTTTATTTGTACTCCTTAATTAATCCTATAGCATTTGAAATCATTAAATAGTCCCTAGACTAGCGATGATGATCCTTTATTTTAGTATTTTTTATTTCAAAAATTTCATTTTTCCTAATAAAATTGCAAAAAGATTAAGCATGTTGTTTTAGAAAGACAAAGGCAGTAATTAGATAGTTATTTCGCTGCAATAATTTTGATTGACCTGGAAACTTCAAGCAAGCCTCCTCCATTTTCTCTTCTCTGCCTGCATCACATTTAGAAATTTCAAATTGGATACTTCTTGCATATAATTCTTCCTCGTCTAGCAGTATTTCTTCTCACAGCTTCATCTATATGGAAAGGTATTCCTATGTCAAGTATCAATAAATCTTAAATAAAATAAATAACAATTAAAAGATAAATATCAAATATAAATAAAAAACTCTAATAATATTTTATTCAAATAATACCTGAAGCGAAGATTCCTTAAAATATCGAAGGTCCTCTGCATCGCATTTAGAAATTTCAAAAATATCGAAATGGATAAAAAAAAGGAGAGGATTAAATGATAAATCATATGTGATTTTCTTACACCACATGCATCATTCTCCATGTATATTCAATGAGAAAGGGCCCGTGATGCAGACGAGCTTGACTTTACAAGTGGAGGCCATCAACAGGTCTTCCCCTTCTTTGATTGGTGGGGAGTAATCTTTAGGCAACTTCCTAATTCGCAATCAGTGAGACTATGACCATGCAATTATTTTGTGGCCACTGATTGATCTCCTTTTGTATTGATGGATCCAGGATGGTATTCGAATCTAGTCCGTACATCCATTATATCTTTTGTTCATATATATCTTTTGTAGCCATCACTTGATTTCCCACCATAGTTGGAAATTTCTCTCTCGATGTTCATCAGTAGAATATCAAGGCACGTCTTTGGTGCGTATGCAGCCCTTCTTCTGCTTGAGATCCTTTCCACCCACCATAGTTGCAGTGCTAGAAAGACCAACAATGACTGCGCTCCTTCTTCTTGTGGCAATTTCCTTAATATTAGCTCCCCTTTCCGATTAAGCAACGATCCTGAAAGCTGTGGCCACAAATTTTTTGAGTTTGCTTGTGAAAACAACGAGCGCCTAACATTCCACTTCAACAAGGGAAAATATTATGTTCAGGAAATCAATTACAGTGACTCCACAATTCGATTTGTGGATGCTGCAGTTCAGAAGGATGATTGCTTCTCCATCCCTCATCATTCTCTTACAGAAAGTGATATCTTCTCTTTGTATTTCTATTATAATAATTTTAATAATTATTATCGTTATAAAAATTGGCCAGAGATTTCTTTGTTAACTTTTATATGTTGCGAAAATCAAATACTGAATCCTCCAGAGTATATTATGGATACTTCTTCTTGCAAAAATGGCAGTGGTACTGTATATAATTCTTCTCCCAGCTGTGTCAACATGGAAGGCCATTCGTATGTCATGGTTGGTGGGGATTTCAAGGATGTACCTGACTTGTGCCGTGTAAATTTGATGTATATTGTTCCAAAGAATGTGACAAATTTGACGTCGTATACAGATGTCCATGATATTATGGCAGATGGGTTCAAGCTTGAATGGTCCAATCATATTCTTAATATGCTATACCGTACGTCTCTCTCTCTCTCTCTCAGCTTACCTCAAGTACTGTATTATGCAAACCATATTTGCTTTATTTTATTGAAAATATGGTTTCCGTTTATGTGTTAAGGGTTTAAATCTAACTGACAGTTTGTAAAATATCAACACCGTTGACCCTTCTCTCCTCTCTTGAAATGCAGCCTTAACGTCGCTGTTAGACTTGTTTTTGGAAGGTGAGGAGGAATATTACGGTCTTATAATTCTACAAAAATAGTACATTTACTTTACGTATTTTCTTCGCAATTATATGACTTTTTATTTGATTAATCATCAAGATTTTGGACGCTGATTCATATCTTATTATGGTGTTTATAGGTATCGTCTGGATGGCTTGTCGAACTGGGAGGGGTCAAACTTGGCAGGGTGAGTTAATTTATTTTGTGTAATTGTAGCATTTTACAGAAAGAGTACTAATGTTTTTCTAATAAATAGATAAAAACACCCTGAAAATTTCAATCTCATATGTTTTTATGTGGCAGGTTCTAATTGTTTTTACCAGTTCACCACCCCTTCACTCTTACAAAGCTTTCTCATGTTATTTCTCCCTATGACACTTGCCCTTATCAGTGAGTATTTTACTTTGCCTTTATAAGCTTATAGTGAAACAATAAGTGTATATATATCAGCAAAAATCAATTACAGCTCAATAAATAATTATTGTTCATGACTTGTTTTCATTGCGGTTGTATCCAAAGTTAGCTTCTACCCATTTTCATTAAATTTATTTAAATGTGGAAAATAATAGGTCCTTGAAATTTAGATATTTCTTAAGAGCCCCCCAACTATTTCAAGTTTTCACTTTATGTTAAATTTGTATTATTTTTGCATCAATTAATGTATCTAATATTCTTTCTACTTTTGTTCTCAATTATAAACAATACTGATTTTAAAGCATTAGAAAGTTCTTATCATTCCCTTTATTGTTTGTTTCATAGACTTGCATGGATACTGTTTTCTTTTCAATTTCATGAGGTATTTATTAGCGTATTAAGAGCCATGATGATCAATTTTTGAGATCAAAGAATTAGAATGCACAAATTAATCATACATATACACTCGCACATAAAATCAATGAAATGTTTGTAAATTATTTTAATTTTTGGTAATATGAATTTGACATTTGAAAAAAAAAAACTTTCATGGAGCACCACGATGAAAGTCACATGAAATTTTTGGAATGTTTTTTGTATTGACTTTTTTTTTGTAATGTATCTATACAGTGATATATCATGTGCTATTATTCCCATGCGGGCTTCCATGTCTTTTGACTTTTCTCCTCTATAAATGGCGAAGAAGACATTTATCCATGTACGACAACATTGAAAAATTCTTGCAAAGTCACGACAATGATCTCATGCCGATAAGGTACACTTACTCGGAGATCAAGAAGATAACCAATGGATTTAAAGACAAGTTGGGTGAGGGAGGCTTTGGCTCGGTGTACAAGGGAAAGCTTCGTAGTGGTCGTTTCGCAGCAGTTAAATTACTGAGCAATTTAAAAGCAAATGGACAAGATTTTATCAACGAAGTTGCCACTATTGGAAGAATTCACCATGTCAATGTCGTGCAACTTCTAGGCTTCACCGTCGAGGGATCGAAGCGTGCTCTTATATACGAGTTCATGCCTAATGGGTCTCTTGAAAGGTACATTTTTTCTAGGCAAGGTAGCGTCCCACTAAGCAATGAGAAACTTTAT
Organism: Salix viminalis; assembly: GCA_029228465.1. Taxonomy (NCBI): domain Eukaryota; kingdom Viridiplantae; phylum Streptophyta; class Magnoliopsida; order Malpighiales; family Salicaceae; genus Salix; species Salix viminalis. The sequence continues at coordinate 2,394,923 of CM055442.1, forward strand.
GAGATTTCCCTTGGGGTGGCTCGAGGCATTGAATATCTACATCAAGGTTGTGATATGCAAATTTTACATTTTGATATCAAGCCCCACAACATTCTACTTGATGAGAAATTTATTCCGAAAATCTCAGATTTTGGACTTGCCAAATTGTACCCAACAAATAATAACAGTGTCCCCCTCACTGCTGCTAGAGGGACAATTGGATACATGGCTCCTGAGCTATTTTATAGGAATATTGGAGGTGTCTCTTACAAAGCTGATGTCTATAGTTACGGGATGTTATTGATGGAAATGGTGGGAAGAAGAAAGAACTTGAATGCATTGGCAAATCATTCAAGCGAGATTTACTTCCCTTCATGGGTTTATGACCAAGTCAGTGAAGGAAAGGACATAGAAGTACAAGAAGATCCCACGGAACATGGAAAGAAAACAACGAAAAAGATGATTGTTGTAGCTTTGTGGTGCATACAATTGAAGCCTAATGATCGTCCTTCAATGCATAGAGTTGTAGAGATGCTTGAATCAGATGTTGAGTCCTTGCGAATGCCTCCCAAGCCTTTTCTCACCCCATATCAGGTGCAAGAAGATGATGATAGAGGTAATCATGCAAAGTTATCAGATCCACCAAATGATTGCATTGACTCTTCATATCAGTTTGGTCGTTGATAAGTATGTAAATCCAATATTGAGTCCTCTATCTTATCTAATGCCATCTTATGTAATGCATACTTCTTCCTGCATATAATTCTGCCTCGTCTAGCGGTATTTCTTCCCCCAGCTTCTTCAATATGGAACGGTATTCCTATGACATTGTTGGCGATGTTTACTCGGCTGACATACTAGACTTGTGCCTTGTAAATTTAATTTATTACGTGCCTGGATTTCTAATTCTACCAGAAAATATGACCAGAATGTCGTATATATATAGATGTGCATGATATTTTGATGTATGATATAATGAAGAAAGAGTGTTAGTATCTTGCTTACTGTTAGTATATTAGTTTATTCATAAATATATCTTCTAACAATAATTTTCTTTAAGTTAAAAATAAATTTGAGATCTTACATGTATTTATTAATATGTATGATCTTCCTTTTATTTTATTATATGCACGCAACAGTTTTTTTTATTCAAAATAATACTTTTTACTTGATGTCAAAAAAATAAATTAATAACAACTACACACTCACTTTTTTTATTCGCAATAATACTTTTTACTTGATGTCAAAAAATACATTAATAACAGCTACAAACTCACTTTTTTGATTTATTTAATTAATATCTAGTATAACTAAAAGACATGGGAAAAACTTTCATATTATTCAACATGCATGCATAGATTTTTATTTATTTATGATCAGGATTTTTTCTGTAAAAATAACATTGAAAAAGCCTCATATTCATTTATTTTCTTACCAAAAAAAACATTTATACAACCAGTGGCAAAATGAGGGTTAGCTAGTGTAACTAAAAGCCATATGATCAGTTTAACTATTGAACCAAGTTGATATCTTATTTTAATTGTTTCGTAGCACACTTGGTCTACTCCTGCCATTGCGTAGTGGAGGTTGGCGGATGATATGGAGAAAACATTTTCCAGGAACATGGATTTTTTATTTTTTATTTTTCATTTCTTTATTTCTCTTTTTTTTTTGGATCTTTTAGGTTTTCTTTCAATTTAATTCTTTAAATTTTTATTTAATTTATTATTTAGTTTTAAATTAATTGTGAGTTGATATTCATATTTTTATCATATAATGAAATGAAAAAAATAACCTTGTGTATTTCATAACATGAGTTGCCGGGATTAGAAAGTTAACTAGGGTTAACTTGATTTTTTTCCTCTCCTAGTCAGTTGATAAGATCATGTCGAGGCAGCTCATGCACAATTTAATTTAAAATTCTAAATATGTAAATAATTGGGTTGAGATTTTATTTTATTTACTTAATGCGCTTTTTTTAATCCTTTAGTTTTTTGTTTCCTTAATTCCATACTTAATTTGCATTTTTGTATTGTTTTTATTATTATATTTATTTTATTTTATTTCATAATTATTTTTTAAAACATCCACGTGCAGGACTTCGATTCGTTGGTCATCAAAAACTGGTTGTGTTTGGTCGTTCCCCTCTTTTATTTTCTGTATCAAATCTACATTTTTTTTTAGTGTTTTATTGTGTAAATATTAGTTCCAAAATATTTCTTTTATCACTAAGCAAAATAAAATATTCTTAAACAACTTTGCATACCAAAATAATTTCAAATAATACACAATCATTGACATGTCCAGCAGCTGAAGAAGCAGTCTGTGCTAAACATTCAGCACAATCAAGGGCAGATCAAGAGCAAGAGCTGGATCAGAAGATGAATCTCACAGAAACGGCAACAATCCCTCAGTAATGCCGAAGATACTGGACATAAATACAGAGTTAATGCCGAAGATATTGGACATAAAAGCAGAGTATATTTAGGTGTTAATACAGAGTATTTTTAGCCACAAATATTCAAACTTGCGTTTTATAAAGCTGCTAAAACTTTCCCTTGTAATCTGCCTATAAATCAATGAAATGCTCACAGGCTAAGTACGCTGCACTAGCCATTTTGTATTCATTCTTTCAGTCTGTAGGGCTGCAGAAAAGTGGGGGTTCTTTTAGATTCTTAATCACGGGGTTCCCATTGAAGTGCTTGAGAATCTCAAGGAAGCAACTCATCGGTTTTTCAGGTTACCGGCAGAGGAAAAGTGACGCAGAACGGAAGGTAAGATTTACAAACGTAAATCAAAGGAATAAATAAACACTTTACTCAAAAGGAAATTCAAATTTTTATTGTGTCCTCTGGCATTGTTCACAACCTTTTAAATAGGCGTTTACAAGGTTCCCAAAGGATTACAAACATTATTGTTGCAGATTACAAAGCATTCTAAAACTGGAAATAAGAAATCAAGGATTTGCAGACATAAATTTGTAGGCATAAACGTTGGGATTTGAATTAAATGTCGTATCAACTGCTAAACCCCAACCAAACTTTCCTTTCTTCAAACATTCAGTTATAGGAGCCACAATGTTGCTGCAATCTTGAATAAATCAACGGTAGAATGTTGCTAACCCATGAAAGCTCCCTACATCCCTACTGTCTTCGGTGTCAGCCACTCGCGGATGGCTTTCACCTACTCTACATCCACTAATATTCCCTCAAAACTGATTAAATAACCCAAGAATACTAACTTTTCAGTTAGCCAACTGCACTTTTTAAAGTTAATAAACAACTTATTTTCGGACAACACTTCCAACATGGCCCGTAGATGACCCATATGCTCACCCTCACTTCGGATGTATATCAATATATCATCAAAATAAACAACTATATATTTCCCAATAAAAGGTCGTAATACCTAATTCATAAGTTGCATAAAGGTGCTTGGCACGTTTGACAGTTCAAATGGCATCACTAACCACTCATAGAGCCCATCCTTCGTCTTAAAGGCCATTTTCCATTCATCTCCAGGTTTCACCTGAATCTGATGGTACCCACTCTGCAAGTCAATTTTGAAGAACAACTTCGACCCTTCTAACATATCCAGCATGTCATCCAACCCTTTCTTCAAAAGTTTTTCTACCTTTTCCTGCAAGACTTGGTGTGGAAGATTTGGTAAGCTTGCTCCCAAAACCAAATCAATTTGATGTTGGATGTCTCTCAATGGCAGAAGGTCATTCGGTAATTCCTCAAACACCAACGTACTGAATTCAGGGAAAAAAAGATTGCACCTTCTCAAATAGTTTCTTTTTGTATTCTTCTCCTTATACTATCACTAGAGCCCGCACAACCACAACATGAACCTACCATGCTTCTTTTACTTCCAACTCCAATTCTGTTAGGGAAGTAACTAATGAGACTAATGATTGTTCCCCCATTGTAGCTTTACTTGAGGCTCCATCTGAACTACGCTTAGGGACCATGGCGATTTTTCTACCTTCCCAATTGAAAACATCTATATTCTCCCACCCTCGATAGGTCACATCCATATCAAATTGCCAATAATATATGACCACCCTTGTTAGTGTAAGCTTGTTCATCCAAGGATGACCCAATAATACATGACTGACATCCATGTCGACTACATCACAAACCACCTCATCTCGGTAGTGTCGCCCAATTGAAATAGAAACTTTGCACACTTCGGTCATGCTCAACTTAGGCCCTTTCTGGATCCATTTAATCATATAAGGTTTTGGGTGTTTTTCGACCCGTAACTTCAGATGCTCTACCAGTCTTTTAGATACAAAATTTTTGCAACTCCTAGTATCAACAATTAAATCACATAATTTGTCTTGCACACGGTAGAAAGATTTCAAATATTATTCCTCTACAAGGGATCTTCTACCTTTGTTGAGCACAAAACACGTTGAACCACACAGTTTACAAAATCTCCCTCCTCTTCTGCAATTTCGGCCCCATTCCTGATTCTTCTCCCACATACTGCTCCTCTTCTCCATCCACCCCAGCATGTACAAAATTCATGGGCCTCCTATCTGGACATTCATTTGAGCGATGTCCTAGCTGGCCACACCTGTAGCATTTAAACCCTCCTGGCTTAACATATGCATTTGGTGTTCGCGGGGCTTTTTTTGCCATTGCTGCTGGGTGACCTCCGGCCTAATTGCTAGTGGAAGTTGTTCCTTATAGGGCCTGGTCTGTAGCTAATTTGGGAGGATTCTGGCAATCAAGTGTTGTGAGTTTTCCCTTGTTGGTGGAAGCTTGTTCACCCGTGTTTCTATAGTGGGAAAAACAGGTGGAGGTTTACTCCATCAGTCCTGCCTTCAGGGTCATATTGTGTGCTTCATCAATCGTCCAAACTACTTGTAACCCAATCCTTTCTCTAATGCATGGTTTCAAGCCTCCCAAATATTTGGATACTTGTTGAGCTTCTAACTCATTCAGGTTGTTTCGAATTGAAAGCTTGGACCACTCCTCGGTATAGTCTGCCACTGATTTGCTCCCCTACACACAATTTTGTAAACTTTGGAATATGAACTACTCATAATTAGGTGATAATAATCTGTTCATAAGGAGTTGTTTCATTCTCCTTCACAATCGAATGGGAGTCTTGCCTTGACGTCTCTTATCCATCTATAGTCATTCCCACCAAAAGCAGCCCCACCTTTTAGTTTATAGCAAACCAGTTTGACCTGTCATTTGTCTGCAACCTTTGTGAAATTGAAGAAACGTTCAACCTCTGAGAATCAATCTAGAAATTCCTCAATATGTAATTTACCATGGAACAATGGTATGTCAACACGGATTTTTGTACTCGGGTTGGTTTCGTCCCTGTTGTTGATTTTTTCTGAGCGTCTGTCGCTTCTTCTTTTGAGTCATCATCACTATCATCGGTATAGGGTCTGTTTCTGGTGACCCTAGGAGGAGGTTCCACCACTAGACGGTTGCGGGTGCCCCCATTGGCAAATGCCAGAAGACCCCCACCAGTCGCTGAATCATGGCCTCCATCCTTGCCATTGTTTGCCTCTGTTCGTCAATGGTTGCTCACAGATTTGCATCTGTGTCCCTGCAACCAGCGTCACGGGGATTACCTCCTTCGTTATTGTTGGCCATTGAAAACAAGGCAAATCCTTGCTCTAATACCACTTGACGCAGAACGGAAGGTAAGATTTACCAACGTAAATCAAAGGAATAAATAAACACTTTACTCATAATGAAATTCAAATTTTTATTGTGTCCTCTGCCATTGTTCACAGCCTTTTAAATAGGCGTTTATAAGGATCCCAAAGGATTACAAACATTATTGTTGCAGATTACAAAACATTCTAAAACTGGAAATAAGAAATCAAGGATTTGCAGACATAAATTTGTAGGCATAAACGTTGGGATTTGAATTAAATGTCGAGATTTGGGTTACTAATTCGTGATCACCCTGCTGCCAGTTGACTTATGGTTTTTGGATCAATTCTTCTTCTTCAACTTTTTCCCAGCACTTCTTCAAACTCCAAGGCTAGTTGTTCTACATAAAAAAGAGGAAGTATTTAAAAGAGTTTTCTCCTTCTAACATCGTGCAGTTTGGCACAAGCTTTAGTCCTGAAGCGCAGAAGGCCTTAGAGTGGAAAGATTACCTTAGCCTCTTTAAACAAACTGCACATGCGCAATCTATTAAAATGCATCAAAATCATTTAGTTAGAGCTGGCTTGGACTGGACTGAAATGTTTTACTTTCAGGGATCAAGTGCTAGACTACATGAGGAGATCAGAAATTGTTATCAGAAGGCTACTAGATGTGCTAATGAAGAATCTGAAGGGGGCTAAAACTGATATGACAAAAGAATCCCTCTTAATGGGGTCTAAGAGGATTACTATCCGATTTGTCCAAACCCTGAGCTCATTGGCCGCCACTCAGATGTCTCGACACTCACAGTCCTCCTCCAAGATGATGTTGGCGGTTTTTATGTCCGAGGAGATGACGATTACTGGATCAATGTTGGTGATGCTCTACAAATAATGAGCAATGGTCGATATAAAAGATAAATATCAAATATAAATAAAAAAATGTAATAACATTTTATTCAAATAATACATGTAATGCATAGCATTTTGAAATTGCCAAAATATCGAAATGGATAAAAAAGGGAGAGGATTAACTGATATGTGATTTTCTTACACCACATGCATCATTCTCCATGTATATTAAATGAGCAAGGGCCCATGATGCAGACGAGCTTGACTTTGCAAGTGGAGGCCATCAAGAGGTCTTTTCCTTCTTTGGTTGGCGGGGAGTAATTTTCAGGCAACTTCCTAATTCTTAATCAGTGAGACTATGACCATGCAAATAGTTTGTGGCCACTGATTGATTTCCTTGCGTATTGACCGATCCAATTCGTAGCTAGTGTAACAGTTACCAGGTAGCTAGTGTCTGTAGACGAGTATTGCTCTCAAGACCAAATTATATCTTTTGAGCATATATAGTGTAACAGTTACCAGGTAGCTAAGGAAAAAAATGACGGTCTTCGGCTCTGATTAATCCTATAGTATTTGAAATCATTAAATAGTCCCAGCTGGACTAGCGATGATTATCCTTTATTTTTGTAATTATTATTTCAAAAATGTCTTCCTTTTTCCTAATCAAATTGCAAAAAGATTAAGCATGCTGAAACTAATATGAAATTGATAAAAATGAATTATAAATATAAAGATTAAGCATGTTGTTTAAGAAAGACAAAGGGAGTAATTAGATAGTTATTTCGCTGCAATCATTTCTCTGAAAGAGATACTTCTCATCTTGCTGGTAAGGATTTTGATAATAGTGTGGTTAATAATATATTTTAAAAAACAATTAAATTGAAAAAAATAAAAATTAAACCATCTCAAATAAAATAAATAGCAATAAAAAAATAGAGATCAAATATGACATGTAAGAAATAAATTTCAATTTGATTAATTATTTCATATAAAGTAAATAATAAAAAAACAAGGGTGAAATATAAAAAAATAATTAAAAGATTACCTTAAAAATTATTTTCATGTGTTAATGTCAAAAATATTTTTTAAAAAATAAAAAATATTATTTTTAATAATTTTCTGAACAAAAAATATTTTTAAAAAACAATCACAATCACACTATTAGACAAATAAAACATGAGACTGTTGGCCACACGTGCCGCATTATTAAAGAACCCTGAAGGTGAATCAAACTCCACCATAGAGTATATAGTCATACAAAGTGAGTTGGAAATACTTTTTGATGTTTAGCTATGCTATGAAAATTAAGTTGCATAATAATTTATTTGTTTTCTTAATGATGAAAATTAAGTTTAAGATAACATGAACAAAATATGATAGAAGAAAAGGTTAAAGGATTATGAAATTAAAAAAATAATAATAATGATATAAATTATTTTAAAAAAAATAAATAACAATCAAAACAATAGAAGAAACAAATATAAGATATAAAAAATATTGAAAGAGGGTATGTAATTGATTTTTTTTATTTTATAAATTATTTCAAATACAGTAAATAAAAAATAGACCATATCTAAGAGATAAAAAAGTTGAAAGAATATAAAATTCAAAGTCATTTGTGATTTTCTTACACCACATGCATCAGTCTCCACGTATATTAAATGAGATAGGGCCCATGATGCAAACGAGCTTGACTTTGCAAGTGGAGGCCATCAATAGGTCTTCCCCTTCTTTCAATATGGAGTAAATCTTCAAGCAACTTCTGCTTGATTTCCTTGCGTATTGACCGATCCAATTCGTAGACTAGTATTGTTCTCAAGACCACATTATATCTTCTGTGCATATATAGTATCACAAAGCCATTATTTGATTTTCCATAATTAAAAAAGTTAAATTTCGCTCTCGATGTTCATCAGTAGAATATCAAGGCACCGCTTTGGTGCGTATGCATCTCTTCTTCTGCTTGAGATCCTATTCACCCACCATCGTTGCAGTGCGAGAAAGAACAACAATTACTGCGCTCCTTCTTCTTGTGGCAATTTCCATCATATTAGCTCCCCTTTTCGACTAAATACCGACCCCGGCAGCTGTGGCGACCGATTTATTGAGCTTGCTTGTGAAGACAACGAGCGCCTGACATTACAATTGAACATGGAGAAATATTATGTTCAGGCAATCAATTACAGCGACTCCACAATTCGACTTGTGAATGCTGCTGTTCAGAAGGATGATTGCTTCTCCATCCCTCATCATTCTCTTACAGAAGAAGAGTTCCCGTCTCTATATTTCTATTATTATAATAATATTTATTATTATCTTGATAAAAATTGGACAGAGAGTTCTGTGTTACCTTTTTTATGTTGCGAAAATGAAATACAGAATCTTCCAGATTATATTAAGGATACTTCTTCTTGCAAAAATAGCAGTGGTACTGCATATAATTCTTCTCCCAGCTGTGTCAACATGGAAGGCCATTCGTATGTCATGGTTGATGGGCACATCCAGGATGTGCCTGACTCGTGCCGTGTGAATTTGATGTATACTGTTCCAAAAAATACGACAAATATGTCGTATACAGATGTCCATGATATTTTGGCAGATGGGTTCGAGCTTCAATGGTCCAAGGATACTTACTCAACACAATACCGTACGATTACCATATTATGCAAACCATATTTGTTTTATTTTATTGCTTTGTTTAAATCTACCTGTCAGCTTAATATCAACACTGTTGACCCTTCTCTCCTCTCTTGATATGCAGACGGAGACTTGTTTTCTGAAGGTGATCAATTTTACAAAAAAGATCTACCTGTCAGTTTATGTGTTAAGGCTTGAAATCTACCTCTCTTGAAGTTTCCGTTTATGTGTTAAGGCTTAAAATCTACCTGTCAGTTTAATATTATAAGTTTGTAAAATATCAACACTGTTGACGCTTCTCTTCTCTCTTGAAATGCAGCCTTAACGTCGCTGTTAGACTTTCTTTTTAAAGGTGAGGAGGAATATTACGGTCTTATATGCTCGGGCACAATTCTACAAAAAATGATACATTTACTTTACGTATTTTCTTCGCGATTGTAAAGATTTTGCAAGCTGATTCATATTTTATTTTGGTGATTACAGGTATCAACTGGATATTTTGTCAAGAAACCGGGGGTGAGTTAATTTATTTCGTGTAATTAATAAATAAAAGATTACTGATATTTTTCTAATAAATAAATAAAAGACCCTGAAAAGTTTCAATCACATATGCTTTTATTTTGAATGAATAGTAAATCATTCTTATTCTTCTTTTGTCATTGTGTTTTTATTTAGCAGCTTCTTCTTGTGGTTATTACCGATTCACCACCCCTCTAGTTTTACTAAGCTTTCCCATGTTGTTTCTCGTTACGACACTTGCCATTATTAGTGAGTATTTTACTTTGCTTTAGATATTTCTACTTTTGTTCACAATTATCAACAATGCTGATTTTAAAGCATTAGAAAGTTCTTATCATTCCCTTTATTGTTTGTTTCATAGACTTGCATGGATACTCTTTTCTTTTCAAATTCTTGAGGTATTTATTAGCGTGTTGAGAGCCATGATGATCAGTTTTAGATATTGAAGAGTTAGAATGCACAAATTAATCACACATATACACTCACACATAAATATTTGTAAATTATTTTAATTTCTGGTACTAGGAATTTGACATTTGGAAAAAAAGACTAGTTAAACTTCAAAAAGAATGAAACACCTTCATAAAAGTCACATGATATTTTTGGATTGTTTTCTGTATTTACTTTTTTTTGTAATGTCTATATACAGTGATATATCATGTGCTATTATTTCCATGTGGGCTTCCATGTCTTTTGACTTTACTCATCTATAAATGGCGAAGAAGGCATTTATCCATGTATGACAACATTGAAAAATTCTTGCAAAGTCACGACAATGATCTCGTGCCGATAAGGTACACTTACTCGGAGATGAAGAAGATAACCAACGGATTTAAAGACAAGTTGGGTGAAGGAGGATTTGGCTCGGTGTACAAGGGAAAGCTTCGTAGTGGTCGTTTCGCTGCAGTTAAATTACTGAGCAATTTAAAAGCCAATGGACAAGATTTTATCAACGAAGTTGCCACTATTGGAAGAATTCACCATGTCAATGTTGTGCAACTGATAGGTTTCACCGTCGAGGGATCGAAGCGTGCTCTTATATACGAGTTCATGCCTAATGGATCTCTTGAAAGGTATATTTTTTCTAGGCAAGGTTGCGTCCCACTAACAATTGAGAAATTGTACAAGATTTCTCTTGGGGTGGCCCGTGGCATTGAATATCTACATCAAGGTTGTGATATGCAAATTTTGCATTTTGATATCAAGCCCCACAACATTCTACTTGATGAGAAATTTATTCCGAAAGTCTCAGATTTTGGACTTGCCAAATTGTACCCAACAAGTAATAACACTGTGCCCCTCACTGCTGCTAGAGGGACAATTGGATACATGGCTCCTGAGCTATTTTATAAGAATATTGGAGGTGTTTCTTACAAAGCTGATGTCTATAGTTACGGGATGTTATTAATGGAAATGGTTGGAAGAAGAAAGAACTTGAATGCATTGGCAAATCATTCAAGCCAAATTTACTTCCCTTCATGGGTTTATGACCAAGTCAGCGAAGGAAATGACATAGAAGTACAAGAAGATGCCACAGAACATGAAAAGAAGACAACAAAAAAGATGATTATTGTAGCTTTGTGGTGCATACAATTGAAGCCTGGTGATCGTCCCTCAATGCATAAAGTTATAGAGATGCTTGAATCAGATGTTGAGTCCCTCCGAATGCCTCCTAAGCCTTTTCTCACTCCACATCAAGTGCAAGAAGATGATGATATAGTCAATCATGCAAAGTTATCAGAGCCACCAAATGATTGCATTGACTCTTCATATCAGTTTGGTCGTTAATAAGAATGTTTTAATCAAGTATGCAAGTGGATGTTAATTTCTATATGGTATTGCTAAAGTATAAAACATGCTTATAGAAATGGATCATTTTTCACTCATAATTACATCAATAAAGCCTAATAATTTTATATATGGCACAACTAGCCTGATCATTTTTCATGTTATTGACTTGAAAGATCTTTTTTCCACCAAAGAGATTTCGCAGAGCATAGACAAAAGACTTGTTTGGTTACTAGAAGTGCTTTCAATACTTTTATATCTTTTGGAGAGTTGTTTTACAAGCCTGCTTATCATAATTAAAGATGAGAAATAATAATTCAGTATCGCAGATTTAATATGTTTGATCATGGGATATGTTTTATACTATATAAAATGTGTAGTGAAGGATATTGGTTGGATAGTGAAAACCAATAATTTTAAGTTTGTAAGTAGAACAAATTTAAAAGAACAAGGATGTAAAATAATATTTAACATTTCAGGAAAAATTAAAAAAATCCTTATACCTTTTTAATGGATGGGCTGAGACAATAAATATTTAAATTAAAATGAAAGAAACTCTTCATAAATTATGGGGAAAACAAGTTACGAATATATGTTAAAACTACTTCAACTTAAGAATATTTTAAAACTTCTTTAAACTAATTCAAGTTAGGAATATATTTTATTTATTCTATTTTTCAATAATAATAATAAAAGTAAATTGAAACTAAAATGAAATTGATAAAAGGGAATTATAAAAATAAAGATTAAGCATGTTGTTTAAGAAAGACAAAGGGAGTAATTAGATAGTTATTTCGCTGCAATCATTTTGAAGAAAAAGATCGCCAGATGGTCTGGTCTGCATCACATCCTCGAGAGATCCCAGAGTATGAGCTCAATCCATTGGAACTTCAAGTTAGGAAATCAGATGGCATTACAAAGGCATGATCCTACTCCTTTTCCATTTCTGTAATTTGTGATTGCTGTGAGAACATTATTACTATCTGTTAGCTTCCTAACGATGCTTGAAAGGAGACCTTGTTTAGCTTATTGTAGATGATCTTGTGGGAATCGAAGTTTGACTCGCATATCCTCTGTTCCATAACAGAAGTGGGCAGAGAATTGCAACCTTAATAACCTCACTTCAAGTTCTTCACTTGTTAGAAATATGTGGTTTACGATTTCCTTTCATGTATTGCCATGATTATAAATTGATAAATTCTATGACAGGGAATGTTTCAAGTTGCTAAATGGAATGGCACCAAGGTTGCCGTAAAGATACTCGAAAAGAATCTTTGTGCTGACCCTGAAAGCATGTAGGTTCATCTTGAATAACCATTCTTCATCTGTGGTTAAGTAATTTGGGGGTTGGAAGAGATGATATAATTGAGCCCTGACATATATGTATTTTCATTTTTTCTCTGTGGTAATGAATGGCAGAAATGCTTTCAAACATGAGCTCACCTTATTAGAAAAAGTTCGACATCCTAATGTGATTCAGTTTGTTGGTGCTGTCACCCAAAATCTGCCCATGATGATTGTTGCGGAATATCATTCAAAAGTAAGCATGCTTCTCCCCTCTCTCATGCATGCTTTTTTTAGATTTTCATTTCGTGGATTTAACTGTGGTATTTCTATATTTCAGGGTGACTTGGCAAGTTATCTATTGAAAAAGGGGCGTATTGCGGGATAAAATTATTCCTGATGAAGAACAGACGACTGGTCGTCCATCCCTTAATGAAGGACAGTGTCGTTCATCCCTTGATGAAGAACAGAAGACTGGTCGTCCATCAAGTGATGAAGGACAGAAGATTGGTCGTCCATCATCACTATCTCTGCGTACACAAGGATGCGGATAGCAGCACACACATTGTGTAAAATTCCCTTTTTCTGTTATACTCAGTACATCGTTTCACTGTCATGAGCTGGTAGAATTTTCCAGCTTTTATTTTGATTTTAATTCTTTCTTAGTTTGTTATGTAAAGGGATTGATGGTCTGTGCGTGTATATAAAGGCCCCCTTCTCTGTGAAATAAATACAACGAAGTTTTCTTTAGTGAAGAGAAAGGATTTCAATTCATTCCTTTTCATTTCATCCATTCGTTTGTTCTTCCGATTCAAGGTTTTGATTATCTTACATGGTATCAGAGCTAGGTCAATAATTTCCCTTTTTTTTTTCTTCTTTCAATCAAACCATGGAAGAACAAACCCCAACTTCACAATCCGCAAATACAGAAAACCCTAAACACGTTTCTTCTTATTTCAACTTCACAGATCCAAATAATCCCTATCGCATAGAGAATGGCGATCACACATCCTTGGTTCTCGTCACTGAACTGCTCACCACTGAAAATTACATTACCTGGTCACGGTCAATGCGTCGAGCACTTAGAGCGAAGAACAAACTTGGTTTCATTTCTGGAAGCATAGTCCAGCCGACAGATGAAGAAGATCCTTTGTTTGAAATGTGGGAGAGGTGTAATGACATGGTTGTTTCGTGGATACAGAATGCAGTTAGCATTGATATCAAGCATACACTGGCTTTTGTGGATGATGCTCAAGTGGTATGGACGGAGCTCAAGGATTGCTTCACACAGCAGAATGGTCCTCGCATATTCCAGCTTAGAAGAGATTTGGCTAACCTTCGACAGGATAGAGACTCTGTAAGTGCATATTTCGGTAACCTCAAAACTCTTTGGGATGAGATGATTGTTTATAATCCTATGCCATTATGCATCTGTGGTCAGTCGAAGATGTTAAATGAAAGGTATCAGAGGGATTATGTCATTCAATTTCTTATGGGTTTGAATGATCAGTATACTAATGCTAGAGACCAAATCATGCTGATTGAACCCCTCCCTAGCATTAATAAGGTGTTCTCTTTGATCCAACAACAAGAACAACACCATCAACTTAGCAGTAACAGTCCTTCTTGTGAATCTATGGCACTAGCTAGTAAGTTTGTTAATGCTCCCTTCAGAACAAGTAACAGAATTTTCACAAAGAAGGAAATGCACTTGGACACACAAGGACACACACTTGAGAATTGTTTTAAAGCTGGAAATGCTGAACCTCCAATATGTTCTCACTGCAATATGAGTGGTCATGTGATTGAGAAGTGCTATAAGGTTCATGGGTATCCCCCGGGTCACAAGTTGTACAAGGGAAGAGCTGCAAGTTCATTTGCCAATCAAGTAGCTCTGTCTACGAGTCCCAGTAGGGAGGAGGTGAGTGAGGAGAAAATGGTTTTCACCAAGGAGCAATATCGTCACCTCATGAGCCTTATCCAACCCAAGAGCATGCTGACTGAAATTCCCTTGGCAATTCAGACTCCAATCAATTCCAAAACCAGTGTCACACCTCCAAATATGTCTGGTAAAATCATGTTTCATAATGATATATCTGCTACATTTTTAAAGCTAGATAGTATTTCCTGGATCATTGATTCAGGGGCTATAGACCATATGGTGTGTAGCCCTTCTCTTTTTACCTCTGACATTACAAAGGTATCCCATAGGGTAAGTTTGCCTAATGACACCTTTGTGTCAGCTACACATCTCGGCAACGTTCAACTTACCAATAAGATTGCCCTTAAAGATGTTTTATGCATTCCTTCTTTTTCCTTCAACTTGATTTCCGTTAAAAGACTTACTGAAAATCTGACTTGTTGTTTGATTTTTATAAATGATTTATGTTTCATACAGGACCTTTCCACCTGGACCACGATTGGAATTGCTGAAGTGAGAAGTGGCTTGTATCACCTAGTTCCCAAGGTAGTTCCTCCTTCATCCTTGAACGACCTCCTATCATGTTTGTCTCCAAATTTTCCTTCAATTGCTATTTCTGTTAAAAGTAGTATAGATGTGAATGGCCTTTGGCATTGTCACCTCGGTCATATTTCTGATTCACGAATGAAGTTAATTGATGACCCTGTTGTGAGAAACAATTTGCTTATTAATGAAAATTCTCCTTGTTGCATTTGTCCTCTTGCCAAGCAACATAGACTTCCTTTTCCTGTCAGTTCTCATAAATCTTCCAGTATTTTTGAATTAGTACACTGTGATATTTGGGGACCATGTTCTACCAATGCTAATGATGGGTCGAGATATTTTTTAACTTTAGTATATGATTTTTCTAGAACAACTTGGGTTTACTTACTTCAAACCAAATCTGAAACAAGAAAGTGCATTGAATCTTTCTACCACCTTGTAGAGACGCAGTTCGACTGCAAGATCAAGAACATATGTAGTGATAATGGTATTGAGTTCAAAATGAGTGAATTTTACAATGGGAAAGGGATTATTCACCAATGAACCTGTGTTGAGACACCCCAACAAAATGGGATAGTTGAGAGAAAACACCAACACTTGCTAAATGTGGCTCGTGCACTATTTTTTCAATCCAACCTTCCTTTACCATTTTGGAGTGATTGTATCTTGACTACAGTTTACCTTATCAATAGAACACCTACTCCCTTACTCAACAACCGAACACCTTATGAAGTCGTTTTTAATGTCAAACCATGTTACTCTCATTTGAAAATCTTTGGATGTCTCTGTTTTGCAACAACAATAACAAGTGGAAGAAAGAAATTTGATCCGAGAGGTAGACAATGTGTCTTTCTGGGTTATCCTTTTGGAGTTAAGGGGTATAAGTTGATGGATTTAAGTAGTAAGGTAGTTTTTCTTTCTAGGGATGTTATCTTTCATGAAACACATTTTCCTTTCAAATCATCTTCTCACAGCAGTAAGGAACATTCACCAGACCTGCAAAATTCTTCTTACCCGAATCATTCATCTGATTTCCATTATTCCCCACAAAGTGAAGACAACACCTCTATCTCACCAAACACTCCATCCGTACCTAACAGTCCTGCCTCTAAAGATCTCAGCCCTGAAAATTCATATGTGTCTCCTGATCCTGTTGACCACAACACCCCATCACCTTCACCTCACATTGCACTTCGAAAATCAAATAGGAACATAACTGCACCTGCTTATTTGCAGGATTTTCATTGTCAACAAGCTGCACTCACTTTAAATTTCCAATCCACGGTACAGGTACCTTTTTCTCATACAAATTGTTCTTTTCCATTGTCCAATTAACTTTCTTATGACAATTTTTCACCCAATTTCCAAGCTTTTGCTACTAATCTTTCCATCATGGTTGAACCGACCTCATACTCCACAGCAGTTAAGGATTTGGGTTGGTGCAAGGCCATGGATGCTGAATTGCATGCCTTGGAAGAGAATCAGACTTGGACCCTCAGCGATCGCCCTCTGGAAAGGATGTCGTGGGACTGCAAGTATGTGTACAAGATCAAGAGAAATTCGGATGGCGATATAGAAAGATTGAAGGCTAGATTGGTCGCAAAAGGGTATACTCAACGAGGAAGGGATCGATTATCACGAAACTTTCTCTCCCAGTAGCAAAGATGGTCACCCTGTGAGATGCCTTTTATCAATTCTGCTGTCATGCGTGGGCTGGCATTTACATCAACTTCGATGTAAATAGCGCCTTCTTGCATGGAGACTTAGAAGAAGAAATTTACATCGCCAAACCACCGGGGGTATAACAAAGAGCACGCAGTTTGGGCCGGTATGTAAGCTTCTCAAAAGCTTGTATGGTTTAAAACAAGCCCGGCGAGACAATGGTATGCTAAACTTACCTCTTGCTTGTTGGATTTTGGTTTCACTCAATCAAAGGGCTGATTACGGCTTGTTCACTATGTCTACTAACACTTCTTTCACGGCACTCCTTGTCTATGTTGATGACATAATCCTTGCTAGCGGTTGTATGACCAATATTGTTGCGGTCAAGGATTGTTTGCATGAGAAATTCAAAATCAAGGACTTGGGTGTTTTCGCGATTTTTTCCCTTGGAATAGAGGTGGCAAAGGTCATCTTTGGGCATACACATTTGTCAGCGCAAATATGCCCTTGATATTTTAAGCCGATTCGAGTATTACGGGTTGTAAACCCGATAAAAATTCCTATGGACCGAAATTCCAAACTAAGCAAGGATGCGGTGACTATTTGGTGATCCCTCAATATCATCGAAGACTTATTGGCGATTACTCTACCTCACCATTCACGAGGCTGACATTAGTTATCGATTGCAAGTTCTTAGCCAGTTCATGGATAAACCTTCACGATCTCATTTGACAATTTTGCTCACAAAGTTCTCACGATATATCAAGTCTGCGCTGGACAAGGAATATTGCATGCGCTACTTCCGGTCTAGAGTTGATTGCTTATTGTGATTACGGCTGGGCTTCTTGCCCACGACACTCGTCGCTCCGTTCACGGGGTATTGTGTTCCCTCTTGGGCGATCCCTTATCTCATGGAAATCAAAGAAGCAAAGCATAGTTTCTGGGTCTTACGTGGAGGCAGAATCGCAGAGCCATGGCTGCAGCAGTTTGTGAGCTCACTTGGCTCGAGGTTCCTCCTTACCGATCTACATGTCAAGCACTCTCATGCGACCACCCTTCATTGTGATAATCAGGCTGCACTTCATATTGCCTCAAACCCGATTTTCCATGAACGTACAAAGCACATTGAACTAGATTGCCATCTAATCAGAGACAAAATTTTGGAAGGATTAATTGTCACCAAACATGTTTCCACTCACCTTCAACGAGCTGATCTTCTGACAAAGGCACTTTCTTCTTCCCTTCTACAATCTCACTTACTCAAGCTGGGAATTGTTAACTTCCATTCTCCATCTTGTGGGGGCGTATTACGGGATAAAATTATTCCTGATGAAGAACAGATGACTGGTCGTCCATCCCTTAATGAAGGATAGTGTCGTTCATCCCTTGATGAAGAACAAAAGACTGGTCGTCCATCAAGTGATGAAGGACAGAAGACTGGTCGTCCATCATCACTATCTCTGCGTACACAAGGATGCAGATAGCAGCACACACATTGTGTAAAATTCCCTTTTTCTGCTATACTTAGTACATCGTTTCCCTGTCGTAAGCTGGTAGAATTTTCCAGCTTTTATTTTGATTTTAATTCTTTCTTAGTTTGTTATGTAAAGGGATTGATGGTCTGTGCGTGTATATAAAGGCTCCCTTCTCTGTGAAATAAATACAACGAAGTTTTCTTCAGTGAAGAGAAAGGATTTCAATTCATTCCTTTTCATTTCATCCATTCGTTTGTTCTTCCGATTCAAGGTTTTGATTATCTTACAGGGCGGTTGTCCCCATCTAAAGCTTTGAGATTTGCTCTTGATATTGCCAGGCAAGTTTGAATTTCTTGCATAAAAAAACTCCCGCTTGTTCAATCACCCAGATTCGCATTTGTCCCCCCAAAAAGAAGCACATCACACACATACACGCAGAAGGAACAGTTAAGAATGCTTCCAAGTGACAATAATCCCATTTTATATTCCTCAGAGTAGTCTCTATGTTTTCCACTTTATGGATCGGTCTTTGTTATCAGGGGCATAAACTATCTTCATGAATGTAAACCAGATCCGATCATCCATTGCGATTTAAAGCCAAAGTAAGACAACAAATGCGAAGTTAGTTTGTTGTGTAAATTGAAAACCCGATTTGTGATGTACTCGTTACGTAATATTGGAAATTTTGGTAAGGTGCCGAAATATTTTTGCTTTGGATAATGGTGGTCTATTGAAGATAGCTGGTTTTGGTTTGATAAAGCTGTCAAACATTTCACGACAAAGCTAAATTAGCACCGGGGGACTCTTATCGACCATTCAAGTAAGTCTTTCTTACACTTTTACATCTGTTATCCTCGCTTCCTTTTAAGAGCTCGAGAACTCTTCATCTAATCTTGAGTGAATAACTTTAAAGGGATTACTGCAATGTATTCTTGACTTGAATTTAAGTGATGGTATTGCTTTCCGGGATGTATACATGGCACTCGAGATTTATAACGATGAAATATTTGATCGGTAGCCGACGCATACTCTTTTGGAGTCATTTTTGTACGAGGTGGGACTTTGCGATCTAATTTTGGCAAGTTGGTTGTACTTTCCTGTTTCCTTCATATGTATTACTTCGAATTTGAGTCGTTTGAAGTTTCTTCGCTTTTGAGCTTAGATGCTTGAGGGAGTGCAGCCTTTCCATCCCAAAACACACGAAGAGGTCTGTGAAGTTGATGTGCTTAGAGAAAAAAGAGACCGCAATTCAAGATCAAAGTAAGAAGTTACCCTCCAGATTTAAGAGAGTAAGTTTCGATTACGTCTTGAGTTTCTTTAGCATATTGAGTAGGAGGTTGTCCCGAATTAAGAATGGCACATCGAATGGGAACCATCATGATCTTCATGCGGAGTTGATTGATGAATGTTGGCATTCGTAACTCGTTGTCGAGACCGACCTTTTCCGAGATCATCACAAGATCGGATAGGATTTGTAGCAACTGCTCAAAACAAGGATGGTGGAAAGACACTTTTAAGCTCCCATGGTATGGATCTCTTGCCCGAGCATCTCCGGAGCGGCAACACTGCTTTCGATTCAATGTTTAATGAGATTATTAATTAAGTGCGAGAAGTAACAAGGGAGGCAATTCGGTGGCACTTTCAAGAAGAGGAAGCTTAGAACAATTAAGGCCCGAGGATTTTGGTCGATGTAAATTAATGCTGAGTTTTGGAGCTTAAATGTTACAGCAGCAATATATGCTGCCATTGTTGGAATGAACATCATCACTGTCAAACAAAACTTCTTGTCATTGTTGCTCGAGATTAAATATGGAATAAACAGCAATATGACGACACGCATTCCCACCACAAACATCCCTTGAAGATTGAGTGTTATATCCTAGCCTCTCATTTTATTTGTACTCCTTAATTAATCCTATAGCATTTGAAATCATTAAATAGTCCCTGGACTAGCGATGATTATCCTTTATTTTAGTAATTATTATTTCAAAAATGTCTTCCTTTTTCCTAATAAAATTGCAAAAAGATTAAGCATGTTGAAACTAATATGAAATTGATAAAAATGAATTATAAATATAAAGATTAAGCATTTAAAGCAAGCCTTCCCAATCCCCCGCCCTCCATTTTATCTTCTCTGTTTGGTCTCGTCTGCATCACATTTGGAAGGCTTGACTGTGCAAGTGGAGGCCATCAAGAGGTCTTCCCCTTTCTTTCATTGGTGGGAATATTGGGGAAAGCTGCACAAAATCAGTTTGACAATCTTCAACTCATTCTCAGCAATATCCATCAGCAACATTCAAGCTTTTGTTTCCTTATTCAGCCTTCACTAGCCGTTGGAAATCTTTCCATTAACTGTACAAATCATTTAATTTATTGTACATTCATTCTTCCAACGTTACACTCTAATCCAATGTATATATATAGTCCTCTACTGATCAATAAACATTATGGTATTTTCCATTGAAATTCTGTGTCAATCAACTGTGTCAATCAATTTTCTTATATGGTATCAGAGCAGTCTATCTCTAACGAGCATTAAGATCCTATCCTTTACAACACCACCATGTCTTCCCCTACAGAACAAAGTGCAGAACCAATTTCTGTCACCACCCCAACTTCCCAACCCATCTCCTCCACTGACAGTGTTCTTATTGCACTGAACATATCATCACAGATCAATGAGAAATTGAAGCCATCAACTTTTCCTCAATGGAGAGCACAATTCGAAGCCCTCCTCATCGGTTATGACCTCTTTAATTATGTTCAAGGTGTGTCACAGTGTCCTTCTCCAGTGGGCACCTCCAATTCTGACCCGAACAAAACCCATTGGGTTCGGCAAGACAAGCTCATCTTGAGCGCCATCCTGGCATCCACATCCACCACCATCACGCCGCTCATCGCCACCGCGAAGACCTCTCATGAAGCATGGGACAAGCTGCATCACATGTATGCCAGCAAATCAAGAAGCAGGGCTATGCAATTAAAGGAGGAACTTACTTTAATTCAACGGAAAAATCGTTCCGTGCCCGATTACCTGCACGCCGTCAAGGCCCTTGCAGACGAGATTGCCCTAATCGATCATCCTATCTCCGATGATGATCTTACTCTATATGTACTAAACGGTTTGGGTTCTGATTTCAGGGACATCGCCACATCCATCCGAGCAAGGCCAACGTCCCTAACTTTTGAGGAGCTGCACGATCTCCTCGTCGGTCACGACAATTACCTCCGTCGTCTGGACTCATCGGCGCAACAGCTGCTTGCCTCTGCAAACTACACCGAACGCTACCTTCCGCCAAATACAAATGCATATGGGTCTCCCCGAAAAACAAGTTATAGGCAGCCTGGTCCCGTTCACAAAATGGGCCAGTCCAGTGAAATGGCTTACACGGCCCACAGGCCAAATGGCCCGTTCAAGACACACGGACAGTACCCAGCCCATCAGACAGCCCAGAGACGTTACAGCCCAAAATGCCAATTTTGTGACCAAATGGGTCACACGGCCAAAACTTGCTCCCAGTTACGCCAAAATTCAATTTCGGCAAATTGTGCTAATGTCAACAATGCACAAGAACAAAAATGGCTCCTTGATTCTGCAGCCTCACACAATATTACTGGTGACTTGGCAAATTTATCAGTCCATTCTGAGTATGATGGAACCGATGAAGTCGTCATAGGTGATGGTACAGGTTTGGCCGTCTCTCATGTTGGCTCTTTGACCCTAAACTCTCCTTTAAAAAATTTTGTTCTTGACAACACTCTTTGTGTGCCCAACATTTCTAAAAATTTAATTTATGTGCATCATTTTACGTTGAAAAATAATGTTTTTATTGAACTTCACCCATACTATTTTCTTGTGAAGGACCAAGCTTCGAGGGCGACTTTGCTAAAAGGTGCATGTGAGGATGGTGTGTATTAGTTCCCAAATTCACTGGTGGGCCTGAGTTCAAAAATAATTGCAAACATGCATGAGCGAACCTCACTTGATGGATGGCACAAACGTCTTGGACATCCGACATCTAGAGTAGTTCGTAGTCTTGTCAATTTTTTTTCTTTACCTATTCAAAAACAAACAAAAGAAAAAAAAAATTCCCTTTGTTCTTCATGCTCCATTAATAAAGCCCACCAACTTCCGTTTCGGTCAACAAGTATTCAAAGTCACGCACCACTTGATGTCCTTTACACTGATGTATGGGGACCCGCACATTGTCTTGGTTTAGATGGCTCTAGATATTACTTAATTTTTGTGGATCACTTCACAAAATATATATGGTTTTATCCCATGTCCGCAAAATCTTATGTTAAAACCATTTTTCCCCAATTTAAATTACTTGTTGAAAAACGTTTTCAAACCACCATCAAAAGTCTTTACTCTGATAATGGTGGTGAATTTATCAGTTTAAAACCGTTTTTGTCCATGCATGGGATTAGTCACTTCACGACTGCTCCCCACACACCACAACAAAACGGTGTGTCTGAACGACGTCACCGTCACATAGTTGAAACAGGACTCACCTTACTCACAGATTCCAATTTACCTCTCTCATACTGGCCTCACGCTTTTCACACTGCCACTTACCTTATAAATCGTCAACCGACACCCCTCCTTCAAAACAAATCACCGTTTGAAGCTATCTTTGGACAAAAACCAAATTACCTAAAATTAAAAACTTTTGGGTGTATTTGTTATCCCTTCACCAAGCCATACACAGCCCATAAACTAGAACCAAAATCTGTACCTTGCATTTTTATTGGGTACTCTTTGACCCAAAATGCATACAAGTGTTTAGACCCAAAAACCCAAAGGATATTCCTCTCCCGGCACGTCATTTTTGACGAAACTAAAACCATTGACTCTCTTGAGTCAAACTCTATGTCGTCTGCTTTGTCCTCTCCGTCTGTCGTCCACATCTCTTCTCCTCCCGTGCCTCCGCCTGTCGTTCAATCCCCTTCCCTGACCTTGTCGTCGCCTGCTTCACTAGTGGCTCTGGGTTCTGATATCGCTACGCCTCCATCACCGCCAGGTAATAACTCATCTCCAATCTCTTCTAATTTCCCGTACTCATCTACACCTGATTTTGCATCTCATCATTCATCTCATGATCAAACCCTAAACACGCATATAGTGACAGTTTCGTCCCCACAGCATGCTCTTATACCCGAACCACCAGCCACACCACATCGCACACACTCCATGACCACTCGCTCCATGAATAACATTCATAAACCCAAACAACTGAACACTGTGACCAAGCATCCACTCCCTCACGGTCTTGAGCCAACCTGTGTGACTCAGGCTTTATCACTGCCCCAATGGCGTGCAGCCATGTCTGATGAGCTTACTGCTCTTATGAAACATGGCACATGGGAATTAGTTCCCCCACCTGAAAATTGCAACCCTGTGAGCTGCAAATGGGTTTTTCGCGTTAAGCGAAAGGCAAATGGCCAAATTGACCGGTTCAAGGCCAGACTAGTTGCTAGGGGTTTTCTTCAAAAACCCGGGGTTGATTACACGGAAACATTTAGTCCCGTAGTCAAACCCGCAACAATTCGGGTCATTCTCACTATAGCAGTCATTCAAGGTTGGCCCCTAAGGCAAATGGATGTCCAAAATGCATTTTTGCATGGGCAACTTGATGAAAATGTGTACATGACCCAGCCCCCTGGATTCAAAGATAATTCTAAACCGAACCATGTTTGCAGGTTACAAAAAGCTATTTATGGTCTTAAACAAGCTCCTAGAGCTTGGTACTCAACTCTTAAAAATGCTTTACTGACTCTCGGTTTTCTTATCTCCAGGGCAGATTCCTCATTATTTATTTATCACAAAGGTCATATTATATGTTATCTACTTGTTTATGTGGATGATCTTGTGATCACTGGGAATGACTCACCATTTGTGTGCTCTATTGTGCAGAAATTAAGTTCTAAGTTTTTCTTAAAAGACATGGGCCAACTGCATTACTTTCTGGGAGTGGAAGTTCTTCCTACTTCCCAAGGTTTATTTTTGTCACAACATCAATACATCAGAAACTTGTTATCTAAGACAAATATGTCTGGTGCTAAGGATGTTTCTACTCCACTAAGCACTAGCACTTCCTTGAAACTGGTTGATGGTACTGCTGCCTTTGACAGCACTGAATTTCGACGTGTAATTGGGAGTCTTCAATACCTCTCTCTTACACGTCCCGATATTTCTTTTGCAGTTAACAAGTTATCTCAATTTATGCACAAACCCACACACTTGCACTGGACAGCAGCTAAAAGACTTCTCAGGTACTTGAAGCACACAATCTTCCATGGGATTCACATTCGGAAGACTACTGCTTGGAACCTCACTACATATTCTGATGCGGACTGGGCTGGAAACCTTGATGATCGCACTTCTACCTCGGCCTACATCAGCTTCTTGGGTAACAATCCCATTTCTTGGAGCTCCAAGAAGCAAAGAGCAATTGCCCGGTCGTCCACCGAAGCCGAATACAGGTCCCTTGCAAATGCTGCCTCGGAAACACTTTGGCTCACACATCTACTCAGTGAGCTTGGATTTCCACTCAAAGCTCCTCCGTCCCTGCTTTGCGATAACTTGGGCGCCACTCATCTCAGCTACAATCCAGTCGACCACTCACGCATGAAGCACATCCAGATTGATCTCCACTTTGTCCGAGATCTAGTCCAAAAAGGCACCATTCAGGTGCAGCATGTCCACACCACAGATCAACTCGCAGATCTCCTTACAAAACCCCTATCTCAACAACGTACTGCAGCTTTGTGTTCCAAGATTGGCCTTACTGACGGAAGCCCTATCTTGAGGGGGCGTATTGGGGAAAGCTGCACAAAATCAGTTTGACAATCTTCAACTCATTCTCAGCAATATCCATCAGCAACATTCAAGCTTTTGTTTCCTTATTCAACCTTCACTAGCCGTTGGAAATCTTTCCATTAACTGTACAAATCATTTAATTTATTGTACATTCATTCTTCCAACGTTACACTCTAATCCAATGTATATATATAGTCCTCTACTGATCAATAAACATTATGGTATTTTCCATTGAAATTCTGTGTCAATCAACTGTGTCAATCAATTTTCTTATAGGGAAATTCCTGATTCGAATTTAAATATCGAAATGGATAAAAAAAGGAGAGGATTAAATGATAAATCATTTGTGATTTTCTTACACCACATGCATCATTCTCCATGAGCAAGGGCCCATGATGCAGACGAGCTTGACTTTGCAAGTGGAGGCCATCAACAGGTCTTCCCCTTCTTTCATTGGTGGCCGGGGAGTAATCTTCATGCAAATATTTTGTGGCCACTGATTGATTTCCTTTCTTATTGATCGATCCAATTCGTAGCAAAGCCATTGTTCGATTTCCCATAATTAAAAAAAGTTCAATTTCTCTCTCTCTCGATGTTCATCAGTAGAATATCAAGGCACCGCTTTGGTGCCTATGCAGCCCTTCTTCTGCTTGGGATCCTATCCACCCGCCATCGTTGCAGTGCTAGACAGATCAACAATGAATGCGCTCCTTCTTCTTGTGGCAATTTCCTTAATATTAGCTACCCTTTTCGACTAAATACCGACCAGGGCAGCTGTGGCGACCGTTTTATTGAGCTTGCATGTGAAGACGACGAGCGCCTAACATTCCACTGGAACATGGTAAAATATTATGTTCAGGCAATCAATTACAGTGACTCCACAATTCGACTTGTGGATGCTGCTGTTCAGAAGGATGATTGCTTCTCCATCCCTCATCATTCTCTTACAAATAGAGAGCTCTACTCTTCGTATTTATATACTTATAGTAGTAATTATTATTTGGAGTATAAATATTGGCCAGAGATTTCTGTGTTGACTTTTATATGTTGTGAAAATGAAATACTGAATCCTCCAGATCATATTATGGATACTTCTTCTTGCAAAAAAGGCAGTGGTACTGCATATAATTCTTCTCCCAGCTGTGTCAACATGGAAGGCCATTCGTATGTCATGGTTGATGGGCTCATCAAGGATGTACCTGACTTGTGCCGTGTAAATTTGATGTATGCTGTGCAAAAAAATGTGAGAAATATGTCGTATACAGATGTCCATGATATTTTGGCAGATGGGTTCGAGCTTCTATCGTCCAATCATACTTACTCTATTATAGAATCATCCAATACGCCCCCTGCATATCGTACGTCTCTCTCTCTCTCTCTCTCTCACACACATATTACCTCAAGTCCTGTATTATGCAAACTATATATGCTTTATTTTATTGAAAATATGGTTTCCGTTTATGTGTTAAGGGTTTACATCTACCTGTCAGCTTAATATTACAATTTTGTATAATATCAACACTGCTGACCCTTCTCTTCTCTCTTTATATGCAGTAAACTTGCAAGGTCATTTTTTTGAAGGTGAGGAGGAATATTACGGTCTTATATGCTGACCCTTCCCTTCTCTGCTCGATTTTGCACGCTGATTCATATTTTATTTTGGTGATTACAGGTATCATCTGGATATGGTGTCGAAATAGGGGGGGTGAGTTAATTTATTTTGTGCAATTATAGCATTTTACAGAAAGAGTACTAATATTTTTCTAATAAAATAAATAAAAAACCCTAAAAAGTTTCAATCCATATGCTTTTTTATTTTGAATGGATAGTAAATCATTCATCCTTTTCTTATTCTTTTCTGTCATTGTGTTTCTATTTGGCAGCTTTTTTCAATCCATATGCTTTTTTTTTGTAATTGTGTTTTTATTTGGCAGCTTCTTCTGATTGTCGTGGTATCCAGTTCACCACGCCTATAGTTTTACTAAGCTTGTTTCTACCCCTTATCGGTGAGTATTTTACTTTGGTTTTATCAGCTTATAGTGAAACAATAAATATATCAGCATACAACAATTCCAAGTTAGTAAATAATTATTGCTCATGACTTGTTTTCATTGCGGTTGTATCCAATATTAGCTTCTACTTATTTTCATTAAATTTATTTAAATGTGGAAAATAATAAGTCCTTGAAATTTAGATATTTCTTAGGAGCCCCCCAACTATTTCAAGTTTTCACTTTATGTTAAATTTGTATTATTTTTGCATCAATTAAGTATCTAATATTCTTTCTACTTTTGTTCTCAATTATAAACAATACTCATTTTAAAGCGTTAGAAAGATCTTATCATTCCCTTTATTGTTTGTTTCATAGACTTGCATGGATACTGTTTTCTTTTCAATTTCATGAGGTATTTATTAGCGTACTAAGAGCCATGATGATCAGTTTTTGAGATCATAGAACTAGAATACACAAACTCATCACACTCGCACATAAAATAAATGAAATATTTGCAAATTATTTTAATTTCTGGTACAAGGATTTTGACATTTGGAAAAAAAAAACCTTTCATGGATGCCTAGTTAAACTTCAAAAAGAAAAAAAGCACCACGATGAAAGTCACATGAAATTTTTGGAATGTTTTTTGTATTGACTTTTTTTTGTATGTCTCTATACAGTGATATATCATGTGCTATTATTTCCATGCGGACTTCCATGTCTTTTGGCTTTACTCATCTATAAATGGCGAAGAAGACATTTATCCATGTACGACAACATTGAAAAATTCTTGCAAAGTCACGATAATGATCTCGTGCCGATAAGGTACACTTACTCGGAGATCAAGAAGATAACAAACGGATTTAAAGACAAGTTAGGTGAAGGAGGCTTTGGCTCAGTGTACAAGGGAAAGCTTCGTAGTGGTCGTTTCGCAGCGGTTAAATTATTGGGCAATTCAAAAGCCAATGGACAAGATTTTATCAACGAAGTTGCCACTATTGGAAGAATTCACCATGTCAATGTCGTGCAACTGATAGGTTTCACCGTCGAGGGATCGACGCGTGCTCTTATATACGAGTTCATGCCTAATGGATCTCTTGAAAGGTATATTTTTTCTAGGCAAGGTTGCGTCCCACTAAGCATTGAGAAATTGTACAAGATTTCTCTTGGGGTGGCTCGTGGCATTGAATATCTACATCAAGGTTGTGATATGCAAATTTTGCATTTTGATATCAAGCCTCACAACATTCTACTTGATGAGAAATTTATTCCGAAAATCTCAGATTTTGGACTTGCCAAATTGTACCCAACAAATAATAACACCATGCCCCTCACTGCTGCTAGAGGGACAATTGGATACATGGCTCCTGAGCTATTTTATAAGAATATTGGAGGTGTCTCTTACAAAGCAGACGTCTATAGTTACGGGATGTTATTAATGGAAATGGTTGGAAGAAGAAAGAACTTGAATGCATTGGCAGATCATTCAAGCCAAATTTACTTCCCTTCATGGGTTTATGACCAAGTTAGTGAAGGAAAGGACATAGAAGTACAAGAAGATGTCACGGAACATGAAAAGAAGACAATGAAAAATATGATTATTGTAGCTTTATGGTGCATACAGTTGAAGCCAGGTGATCGTCCCTCAATGCATAAAGTTGTACAGATGCTTGAATCAGATGTTGAGCCCCTGAGAATGCCTCCTAAGCCTTTTCTCACCCCACATCAGGTGCAAGAAGATGATGATAGAGATAATCATGTAAAGTTATCAAATCCACCAAATGATGATATCGACTCTTCATATCAGTTTGGTCGTTAATAAAAATGTTTTAATCAAGTAGGCATGTAGATGTTAATTTGTATATGGTATTGCAAGCGTACTAAACATGCTTATACAAATGGATTATTTTTCAGTTATAATTACATCAATAAAGCCTAATAATTTTATTTATGGCACACCCAACCTGATCATTTTTCATGTTATTGACTTGAAAGATCTTTTTCCACTAAAGAGACTTCGCAGAGCACAGACAGAAGACTTGTTTGGTTAATAGAAGTGCTTTCAATACTCTTATATCTTTTGGAGAGTTGTTTTATAAGCCTGCTTATCATAATTAAAGATGAGAAATAATAATTCAGTATTATAGATTTAATATGTTTGATCATGGGATATGTTTTATACTATATAAAA
The DNA here is from genome assembly GCA_029228465.1 of Salix viminalis. Lineage (NCBI taxonomy): Eukaryota > Viridiplantae > Streptophyta > Magnoliopsida > Malpighiales > Salicaceae > Salix > Salix viminalis. Next base: position 2,424,216 of record CM055442.1, read on the forward strand.
TGTGTAGTGAAGGATATTGAGTGGATAGTGAAAACCAACAATATTAAGTTTGTAAGTAGAACAAATTTAAAAGAGCAAGGATGTAAAATAATATTTAACATTTCAGGAACAGTATTATTTTTAAATTGAATCATCTTTTTTTTTCCAGAATCAGTCCCAAAATCAGTCCCAGAATCATCTTCAATCAATTTCACAAAATCAGTCCCAGAATCATCTTCAATCAATTTCCCAGAATCATCTACTTCACCACACAGTCAATCACCCAGAATCAGTCCCAAAATCATTCTTCAATCACCCAGAATCAGTCCCAAAATCATCTTCAACCTTCATCTGCCCAGAAATTTTTCCAATCAGTTCTCAAATCCACAATCAATCACTTTTTTCTGTTGATGTTAAAAATAATTTTTTTAAAAAATAAAATAAAATTATTTTAATATATTTCTAAATGAAAAACACTTTAAAAAACAATATCAATCATACTCTCAAACGAGCACTAATAAATGATTGTTCGGCTCTGCATTTCAAAAGTGTTCTTGAAAAAAAATGAAAATTTTTATTTTTTTATTTAAATTAATTTTATAATCATTTTAATGTGTTGATATTAAAAACAATTTTTAAATAAAAAAATACTTTAAAAACAATTTTAATTAAACTTCCAAACCGCTCTAAATAAATATCAACATTTTTTCAAGAAGAAAAAACACGCGATGAAACAATATTGACTTTAATTAACTCGAAAAAACACGTGATGAAACAATATTGACTTTAATTAACTCGAAAAAACACGTGATGAAACAATATTGACTTTAATCAACCTAATTACCTGCAAATTACCAGTGACCCAAATTCTTTTTGAAATTAGTCCTTCTGACAACTATATTCAATATATTACACAGATTACGCATGATCCCGAGCTTTACTTTTTGGCTGTGATCATTTTAGCCCACTGACTATTTTGTCTTACAAACCAGCCCTTGCATTGTGCTTATGGGGGGTTTGAAAATATTAGAAGAGTGGAAGTGGGAGGTGCTTTTGTAACGAGCAAACTTTTCAGATCAAACTTCTTTACATGTGAAAATATACGTGGAAAGTTACTCTGAGAGAAATTAGTAAGTAATGATAAATTAATAAATAATAGCTATCTTAGATTCTTAATATGGAAGATAACGCTTGCAAGAAAATCCATTTTCATTTAATATAGTTTGTTTGATAGTGTTACTTGAAATTATTTGCAAGTAATGTTTTTTGTTTTTTGTTTAGAGGCACAATTGGATACATGGCTCTTGTACTATTTTATAAGAATATTGGAGGTGTTTCTTACAAAGCTGATGTCTATAGTTACGGGATGTTATTAATGGAAATGGTAGGAAGAAGAAAGAACTTGAATGCATCGGCAAATCACTCAAGCCAATTTTACTTCCCTTCATGGGTTTACGACCAAGTCAGTGAAGGAAATGACATAGAAGTACAAGAAGATGCCACGGAACATGAAAAGAAGACAACAAAAAAGATGATTATTGTAGCATTGTGGTGCATACAATTGAAGCTCAGTGATCGTCCCTCAATACATAAAGTTGTAGAGATGCTTGAATCGGATGTTGAGTCTTTACAAATGCCTCCTAAGCCTTTTCTCACCCCACATCAGGTTGAAGAAAAAGATGATGATAGAGCTAATCATGCAAAGTTATCAGATCCACCAAATGATTGCATTGACTCTTCATATCAGTTTGGTCGCTAACAAGTATGATTATGGATGTTAATTTGTATATGGCATTGCAAAAGTACTAATAATGCCTTATAGAATTGTATCATTTTTCACTTATAAGTAAAGCTTGATTATTTTTCATGTTATTGACTTGAAAGAGTTTCGTAGTGGTCGTTTCATAGCAGTTAAATTATTGGGCAATTCAAAAGTCAATGGATAAGTTTTCCCTGTAATTATGTCTACAAAAAAAGATCAAGTTTCATTTTGATTTTTTAAGTTCGATTCATTTTGGTTTTATTGAGTGATTTTGAAGTATTTTTAGATTAGTAAGCCATCTAAAAAGATCTTTGCGGTGTAAATAAGGGTCTTTTGTGAAAATAGGATGAAATATGATTTTTCAACCCCATAGAACCTACCTAATGGTTTTTCAATAATCATGGTGGTGGCCATATTCTAAGTTAGGTACAATAGACGATACATTGTGATACGATCCAAGCATTGTCATCAAATCTAACTTATCAAGGTATAACTGACATTGTGGTGTCATTCACTTCAATTCTGATATTGTCGGTGTCTTGAAACATGTTTTCATTATGTCACATTTCTCAAATCTGATTTTTAATTTTTTGGGGGAGTATTAATTTTATTGGGTTGCTTGACCACTTGATCAAGAGATTCACATTACACTGTCTACCCTAACAAGCAACATATCTTTTGTTTGTTTTTAAAATAAAAAAAATTAACTTTTTTTATAAGATACATGCAATACATTATTTAGACCAATGGTCTAGGAGCAATAGCATGATTTAGACCCACATGATTGAGCTTTTTTGAAAGCCTTGGCACATTAGGCCAACCACACCTATATGCCCAGCTTGTTTTTTTTGTGTTTTTTAAACTTTAAACATTGGTTTTTTGATGGGTTTTTTTATTGTTTATTTTTTAAAAAAATAATATTATATTGATTCTGAATTAGTCCTTTTTTATCAAATAATTACAATTAAAAAATTATTAGTAGAAAACATAGTCACGAGTTTAGAAAGTTAACCTAAGTTAATTGAAATTGATCAATTATATCGGTCTCAATATTTAAAAAAAAATAGATATCATCTTCACTTTTTTAAAGAAAAAATGATTCTACTAGTCATCCAATTCCCTACATAAGCCCTACACCTGAGTTTTTTTTCTTAAGGCCCTGAAATGTTGGGCCACACAAACCCACATGTGTGGCCTTAACTATTTTTTGTTTAACAAAAACCATGAACATTGAATTTTTTTTATTGTTTTTTTTTCTAAATTATACTTTAATATTGGATTAATTTTGAATTGATTTTTGTTTTTTATCATATAATTAAAATAAACAAATATTATTAAACAATAAAATCCTCAATCCAGGCCACAGACTTAGCTAGTTAACCTGAATTGATAAAAATAAATCTAATATATCATCATTTTAATACTAGAAAAAATATTATGATAAAAAATAGTCAATTTGTTTTGTACCAATCATCCAAGTTACTTTTAAACTTACGTTTCTCTTTTTTTTTATATCATGTTTTTATCTTTTGATTTATTTTTATCTTTAAATCTTCCAAGTCAAGTAAGATATTAAAACCACTCGTAAACTTAACTTTGCAAGAATTTAAGTTGAGAGATTTTCAAGTTTAACCCGCTAAACTATATTTAATGATAATTATAAAGAATTTGCCCATTCATTTATTTAATGTAACTTATAGTATTGCATTAGAATTAAAGATTTAAACGTAAAAGCCATGGGAATTGATATTTTTTTAATCAGAGCTATTTTCAAATTATTATATTTTAAACGTAACATTTACTTAGATTATCCCCATTTTATTTAACAAATATCGTCGTGATTAAATCAAAATCTTCCCTGGCTATTTTAAATCACATCCTACACCTTTAACTTTTTTTTTTTTTTTATGACCAGGGTGTCCGGGCCAGCTTACGCGCACCAAAACTAATCCTCGGGCTCACTGAACATCCTGCAAGCTCAGTGAGCATGTAAGGCACCGCGGGGATGACAGACGTGCATGATGGGACTTGAACCCTGGTGTAGAGGAAGGAAACAAGTCCCTTCAACCGCTAGGCCAAGACCCCACTTGCATTTAAAACCTTTCTTTAGCTTTTATTTTTAATATGTGGAGGAGGTGTGTTGGACCGTGGTGGCATGAAGCAATTGAAAACCTTTTTTTCACCGACTTTTGATGTCAGCTTTTAGCTTTCAAATCACCGACCACAACAATGTAGTTTATTAATTAATTAATTAAAAAAAGAACTACTCTTCACCTACTCCTATTAGACTCTGTATTACATTTGTAATATACAGTTTTTACTCTCTCTTTAAATATGTTAAAGAGAAATATCAAAATATATAATTAGCCTAATATTTTTTAAGAAAAAATATCTTAAAAATAATTATTATTATTATTTTTAAATATTTTATCCATAATAAACTGAACATATAAAAAAACTAAATAATTAAAAGTTTTGTAGATTGATTATTTTGTTGAGATGTACATGTTAAAAAATTTGTTTCTCATTGCAGTGAAATGCAGGGTAAGTGACTCGTACATTTTTTTATTGTAGAGCATTTAGCCCATTTTTTCCACTCATTTTTTCTACATGTGGTTTCATATATTTTTTGTTTACGTGATATTAGATCTGAAATATCATACACAAAAAAGCTATAAAAGTCATTTTTTTAACAAAACATCATAAAAACATTGATTAATGAATTATTTCAAATATTATTCTCATTGCTATTATCATGGTTGTTAAATTATTATAATTATTCTAGATATTATTATAATTATTATTGTAAATAATCAATATTCTAATTATTATTAATAGTGTTATTGTTGTCACCATCATTATTGTTATAATTGTTGTCATTATTATGACAATAATCATCACCATTATTTTTATTAATATCATTTAAAGTATAAGTAATAGTAGTATTATCATTATTATAATTTGTTTTTGTTATTATTGATATTCTTCATATAATTTTATGAGTTATTGTCACTATTATCATCAAAGTCATAATTATTAACATCGTATGCATTTTAACCATTACAATAAATTATAATTGCTATTATCATAATGATTAATGATGTAAATATTATTATCATGATTATAACACCTAAAATTATTATTACTATTACCGCTAAAATAATAATAAAATATTAAATTACCCCGAGGAATGAAAAAAAGTCAAAAACTTTAACAAATGAGTAAGCAAAAAAAACTAAAATTATTATTATTATTGTGTAAATAATAGAAAAACATTACCTCCACTAATAAAAAAACCTAAAAACTTTAACAAAAGAGCAAACAAAAAAATTAAATAAATGACAAAACAAAAATAAATATTATTAGCTTAAAAACATCATTTGACTTGAAGAATAAATCAAAATAATAATAAAAAAAACAAAGAGAAAAAATAAAAAATATAAATTTTCAAATTATCACCAACACAAATTAAAATTTAAAGACTAAATTAAAAAATACAACCTCAACAAAATAGAAAATAATAAAAATTAAAACCAAAACTAAGAGCATATATATATATATATATATATATATATATATATATATATATATATATATATATATATATATAAACATGGACAAAAAAAAAAGACTATTCATAAATATAAAAAATAAAAGAATTAAAATCAAATCAAAAATTAAAAGTATAAAGGCCGAAATGAAAACAAAATATATTATCAATTCCATGGAAGGAAAAAATTGAAAAAAAATCCAAATTTCTACACCGAAAATATTCAGGGATTTAAAACCAAACCAAAAACTAAAAGAATAAGGATAAAAATGAAAACAAAATATACAATCAATCTCAATTGAAGGATAAAATTAAAATAAATCAAAATTTATATCAAAAAAATTAAGATCATACAAAATAATCAAAAGATAAGTAATTGAAATGAACACATCATAAACAAAGGGGGCTTACGTATAATTTAGCTTGTAGGAGAGAGAAAATAGGGGGGAAATCAACCCATCAGTACCACGCACACCACCATGAGAAAGAGGATATGACGGCATATCAAGTGAGATGTTGGATGAACATACTACATGACTTTTTTTATTTCTTTTCTATAGAATTATCATGATCTCATATAAATATCTATTTTAAGTTTAATGTTCAATTTTACAATCATCTATTTTTATTATTTAATGAAATTGGAAAAAAATATAAAAAACCAATAGAGTACATTATCCTGGTCACAAGGGTATTTAGCCAGTTCAAGGGTATTTAGCCAGTTCAATTTGTCATTGTCTTATTATTTTTTTATATATAAAAAAGTTGTCATCTTGAAGGGTTTTTTTAAAAATTAAGCCATGTATTTTTAATATGACCCCCAATAGAGCACATTCCATTAGCCTAATACATACTATATAGAACTTGGAATATTCACATAATAAATATTATGTGACTACATTGATTAAACTCAACCTTGTGTAATACTATGATACGTGGAGGTCACCCTATTCTTGGCATTTGAGTATAATTACCTGGAAATTTCAGGCATTTTGTATCTTTTCTAAGCTAAGAGAGAAAGCTCGGCATGAACTTGTAACCATCACGATGACGTGCTTTTTTGGCCAATCAGTTGAATTGTTGTTTGGTCAAATTTTGAATTTTTATTTTATTTTAAATGAAATATTTTTGGTATTTTTAGATCATTTTGATGTGCTGATATCAAAAATAATTTTTAAAAAATAAAAAAATATCATTTTAATGTATTTCTAAACGAAAAGCACTTTCAAAAGCAACGATAACCACACTCCCAAACACCACCGACAAGATGTAGACCACCAAAGAGTTGAGTTTTGGAGGTACATTCAGCAGAGATTGAAGAATCAAACAAACTAGGACCCCATGAACGAAAGTTCTCCAATCCCTGAAGTTGTCTTCTTGATAGTGATTTGAGCTAGAAATTCAGATTATTGATTTGGTTCTTAGAGTTTTCATGGAAGGCATTTTCTTTCAAAATATACTATAAACTGCAACACTTCTCGAATCCTATCCCAATAAGTGGCTATGATGGCAACTCGACATCATTGTCTAGCAAATTGCAGACTGCTTTTCCAATCTGGCTTAATTTTGGATATAAATCGTGTTTCCTTCTCCTTCCTTTCTGGCATGGCCGGTCCACAATCCCTATCAAGAAAATATAAATAGCCTCGTATCATTTTCGTCTATGGCATTATCAACGAGCCTTGTTCGTCCAAGATCGTGGCGTTGTAACAAAGAACTTGAGATCTGTATTACAAATTTCAGGTTCGACTTTGTGAAAATATAGAATAGACGAGATTTTACTTGATTAGCTCGCCCGACAAAGGATAACTAAAAAAAAAGAAACAAAAAAAACAAGCCTTCTTCTTAGTGATAGTCAATTCTTGGGTTCAAATTCTTCCTTTCAAAAAATGTTTCATTTAATTTATCTCATGGTACTATAACTTTGCTACCAAGTTAACTATTACTACGAACCCTCTAACCACCTTAATTATTAATAAACTGTAGAGTTTTATCTATGGAAAAAATAAAAAAATAAAAAATCCCCATTTAATTGCATATCCAAAAGGTGATGTTGATTTCATACATTACAAAACAAATGAAACGCGTGGGGTGTTGCACTGTAGCTTCTCTTACAGATTACTGTGGATTGCGACAGTGTTGAGGCGATTTTGGCCTTCGGCCGCGCAGCAAGATGTGGGGGTTGAACAGGGCCATTTTCGGTTTTTCCTTTTTCCATACTTTTTTTTTAAATAATCAGCCGTGAACAGTGCATTGACGATGTTATCCCCGGAAATAAGACAAAATAAGGGTTCCGGCTGAGGGGCACCGGCGTAATTGCGCGCGGCCGGACCGGTCCGGTTCGGTCTGGTCCACCGCAACTTTTTAATTTTTTAATATTTTTTTAAATGCCTAAATACGGTTATAGCCCCTAATAAGACAAAAACACTGACTTGGGTCCAGGGGCAGGACAATAATTGACCCTCTTTTTTCAATTTAAAATTCGGTATCTGTCAGGGAGTGAGACGCACGCAGCATAGCCGGTTTTTCCGCCTCCGCACTGTTTAGGTGGCGGCGTCGTGAGTCATCACGGTGGCGGAAATTGGCTACCGGAGTCCAACCCGATGCGCCGCCGCGTGGTCTTCCTCCCGCGAGGGCGCGTGTAGCCTTAAAATGTCCGTGGACGCGGAGGAGGCCGGTTCAAGCCGCCAACCACGTTTCTCTCTCTCCTGCACGTAAATGTGCAGGAGAGTCCCCTATTTTTTATTACTTTTCACTTCGGTCCCTCGACTTTTAATTTGGTTTTTTGTCCTCATTTCTCTTATATAAGTTTTGATTTAGTTCGATTGGGTCCTCCGATTTTAATTAATTAAATGTCAAAGTTTCACTTCGGTCCTGCTACTTTTGATTTCCGGATTGGCTGTAAATAACTCAATGAATTCGGTACACAAGTTCCGGTTTTTTCAATTTTGTCCTCTGATTTCAATTGACAATAAATGTAATTTGCATTTCAGCCCTTTGACTTTTAATTTTTTTAATTTAATCCCTTTATATTTGATTCTCATTTCAGCCCTTATACTTTTTTGTATTTCTAGAATAATCCCTACTTTTTCCCATGTATATATAAGTGTATTTAACACAATAATAGTAATAATAATAATACTAATAATAATTTAATTATTTTTCTTTCTTACTCTTTTTTTAAAAAAAAATTCTCCCGATAATTTGATAATTTTTATTGTTTTGACAGTAATAGCAATGATAATTTTTATTTTTATTTTATTTTTTGTTTTATCTTTTGTTAAAGTTTCTGGGATATTTTTAGTTTTTCATTTATTTTTTTCTTCTTTCATAATAATAATAATAATAATAATAATAATAATTTAATTGTTTTTCTTGCTTACTCTTTTGTTAATGTTTTTTTTTCCCTCCGGATAATTTGATAATTTTTATTGTTTTGACAATAATAGCAATGATATTTTTTTTTTAATCTCTTGTTAAAGTTTCTAAAATATTTTTAGTCTTTCATTTATTTTTGTTTCTTTCATTATTAACATAATAATAATAATAATAATAATAATAATAATAATAATAATAATAATAATAATAACAATAATAATAATAATAACAATAATAATAATAATAATAATAATAATAATAATAATAATAATAATAATAATTTTATTGTTTCTCTTGCTTACTCTTTTGTTAATGTTTTTTAGTGTTTTTTTCTAGGATAATTTAATATTTTTTATTGTTTTAATAGTAAAAGCAATGATAATTTTAGATTTTAAAGGCTTTGATTTTGCTATTGTTATAATAGGGTGTGTTAAGCTGTTTTATTATATTAAATTTTCAGATTAGATGATTTTTTTCAGCTATTACTTTTTTTTTTATCATCTATAATATTTTTTTCATTTGCTCTATCTTTTAGTTTTTTATTGGTTCTTTTTTATATTTTGAAGTTAGATTATTTTTTTTTCTTGATAATTTTGATTTTTTTTTCATCTTTTGTTAAAGTCATTAGGATTTTTTTTTCTTTCATGTATTTCTGGTTTTTTATTCATTATTAACACAATAATAATAATAATAAAAATAATAATATCATAATAATAATATTAATAATAATAATAATAATAATAATAATAATAATAATAATAATTTAATTGTTTTTCTTGCTTACTCTTTTGTTAATGTTTTTTTTCCTCCGGATAATTTGATAATTTTTATTGTTTTGATGGTAACAGCAATAATAATTTTAGATGTTAAAACTCCGATGTTGCTATTGTTATAATATTTTAAATTAATATTGCTTCCTTTTCCCCTTTATTTTTTTTATTATTTTTATTTGCTCTTTGTATTAAATGATTTTTATAATTTTACTATTTGCACAATAATGATTTTAGTTATTATTTTTTTTTTCTTATAAAAATATTTTGCTATTTTTTTTAATGTTAGTTTGCACTCTTTTATGATCTTTTATGACGTAATACCTACATTCTAAAATATGTAATCAATGCTTGTAGCAAGAATAA